>MU228352.1:920464-951252 GCA_018584345.1 Thuja plicata | reverse complement strand
CTAGATAACCTTAGTTAACCCTTGACTTACCTTGGTTTCCCTTTACTAGCCATGTCCATAATAAAATTACAACATTTGCCAAACTTGGCACATTAAATTAAAACATTAGACATGACTTAATAACATGGACATTTACTAATTTAATAACATACATGCAAACCACTTTTATGAAATAAACACATAAAAATGAGTTCCATGTCTCTTTATATAGACAGGACCTTGGTAAGCATAGGTATATACATAGGTTCCAGTACTGGGTCCCCGATTTAGTTCCATGCTCAACTCTCCATGCACACTCAATGCACACATCAGTAGATCCAACACAACATGATATGAAACATAACATAACGTCAATAATATATGTAAGCATATAAATCACATTGCATTTAGAACTGAAATATCCTAACATCGGTTTCCTAAACCATTTCCATCATATTACATTTATACATTTAGATCCATACAAAACATCAACATAAGCTGAAACTAAATCAGAACATAAACAGCTCAAAAGTACCCTGATTACAAAATCAGGTGCTGAATATATAACACAGGATTCCACCGATCCTCAAAAGTATGAAAAGTCTCGCTGATAGTCAAAGTATGTCAAAGCATAAACTGCTGAAAGCATGAAACAAAATAGTAAACTATAACAGTCTAGTGTAGGTCTCACACTAGTTTCTCCAATGTTTCTACCAATATATGATGTCAAAGGCTCTATAGATGGATAAACATAACCAAAGTCTTGGACATGTTTATGGACACCCATAAATATGTTATAATTATTCATAAAGCACATCAAGGTTACTAGCATGCAAGAAAATGTTTTCTTTCTAGATTTGCAAATAGCTTGCATCTACATATTACAAAGATAAATTCAAATCAAGGATGTCTTCATCCATAAAATTCCAAAAAAAGGATTGATAGTCCAAATAAGAAAACATATAGAAATCATGCTAGTTGAATGCATTTTTATATTCATAGAATTTCAGCTTTAGAGTACACAAATATCCTCTTAGCATCTAAGTATTTGGTCTACCTTAATATATTACTCAAGAAAAGCTAAAAAAAATTATTGCATGGTAAAGACAAACACACTAGAGAAGGAATGCCTCTACTATGATGGTAATTGCACTTCTCCATAAAATTAATGGAAATAAAAAATAGAAACGGAAATAGAAAAATAGAGGATCAATAACTAGTAACTTACAAAAACTGTGGCACAACAACCTTATAGCTAGTGAGATCTAGGTACAAAAAAGACACCATGCTAGTTATTGAACTAGGTTTAGTTATAGAGTTTTTCTCATGCATAATACAATAGCCATGTGAAATAAGAAGAAAATCAACAAAAAAAGATGTTTCCAAAAATATTCTAGTCACCAAGATCCCAAATACAACCTTCAATTAATACATGCCTAAATGAAGAAATGAGTATGTGGAAATTTAAAATATGAAATCCTCTAACTGATTCAACTTCATTGGAGTTATATTTAGGGAAAATATATAAACATAAATTTTTATTTAATTTGGGGAACATAAAATAATTCCTACTAGAAGCTAGAAAATGGAAAGCAAATTGATCTCTTCACTGAACATCGTTCTCACCAGCCAATATTGTTCTCGACAAGTATGGGCCACAACCCAAGCCTCAAATATCTTCTCTTTAATCATCTTGTTTCATCTCTTTCATTTTGAGAAAATATTTTCATAATATTGTAACTAGATTGCCATGTCAGAGCTTATCATAGAAAATAGTGCTACCAAAGTAAAGCACAAGAAAAGGTTCCCATATAGAGAAGTACAGATGATAAAATGAAAAGAGAGCCTTTTTCATTTTTTATTCAAGGTTTATTAAAATTCTGGAGTACATAAACTTTTGTGGTCATATTAAATGGGAAACTTACATTAGAGCTATGATATTCGGCCTTCTTCCTCCAGACTTAGAAAAGGAAACACCATGCACATGTGCAACAACATAAATCATTGTTGAATGATTAATTCCTTTTCAGTTGATCCCTCCTTATTCTCATGAAAGTACCAACAAAAGCACATAAAAATGCATTTAGGAGCTAATGCTATGAAAACAACACAAAATACACAAATAAGAAAGGGCATTTGGGTACCATTTGATTCTGAAACCCTAGTTTTGGGGATTTTTATTCTGAGATCCGTTTCTTTGTGCAAAAAAATTCAAATCATTATTTTTTTGTCTCTAGATCAATTATACTGGGATTCCCTTTATTTTCTAGCTACAAAAACTAGGTGATCAAACCTCATCGATGTCAATCACATGTAATTAACATTTCCTCCAAATTTTAGCAAAAAAATCATTAACTAAGAAATTTTCGGGCGTAACAATAAGATTCGAGTAGGGAATAAAAAACAAAGACATTGCCAAAATTCACTTCCTACCATTATTCTTCCCTATACGACCTATTGAGATTGAAAATGCATGTTTCTATCATAATTTTTAATTTTAAGACAATGAAAATAGTTTAAAAGATTTATTTAAAATAATAAATTAAATTTTAAGATAAAATATTAATTTTGTCTTTAAAAATGTCTTAAATTATCATCTTATGTAGTAGTGACAATGACTATAGAAGGTAGAAATCACAAAAAAAATGGATTTAGGGTAGCAATATTGTATCCATTCAAAGAAGTGAAAAACTATATGAAAGATGAGTGCTACAATCATGAAGAAACAACATACATTTTATAGGCAAACCAGGTAGTGCTAAATAAGGAAAATAAGTGTAGGGTATATGCATGATAGTGTTATGGAATCAATTATCTTAGGATACAAACATTTTCCCTCTTTTTCTATCATCCTTGGACTGAGCCTATCACAATAATGGTCATTTGGTATTGTTCACTATTTCCTTGAATATTTTTTTTCCTTAGCATTTCTATAATAAATAAATAATCTATTTTAGGTGATGTGTACAACTAGTTCTCAAATATTTTTGTCTTTATTTTTAATATAAGATAATGCTAATTGAAAAATTTGACACAATTGAATCCAAAAATATACACAATAACAACACTTATTATTTTCTTCAAAATATTACCTTTACTTCTACCTAGTGGAACCCATATTTGCAGGTTAAACCTACAAATCTATATAGTTCAGGGAAGTATATTTTATACCCTTATCATTATTACTTATCCTTTAATTTTGCCTTTAAATTATAGTTTATTCTTACATTATTTTAACTCAGGCATTTATATTGTTCTTTATGCCAGGGTTTAATTCATGTGATTCCCAACCTTCATTCTTAAATTTTAATTCATATTTGAAATCTAGTCATTTCATATATTTTCGCGGGCTTCTTGTTGTTCATATCTTCAAGTGGATCTAACTAGTGATTCAAAAGATTTAATAAAAATCAATGGCTGGTGCTTTCCCTTAAGACACATGATGAATACCTTTAAGTTCTAAGGCATCACATGATGCTAACATGTGTCCCTTGATCCTAGTTGACTGAGGTCAAAGTAGGTTAATACATTAAGCAAGTAAAAATTCATCCAATGGTCAGTGTGTTTCCTCAAACAGAAGATACATTCTATCTATCCATTAAGGAATCACACCTGATCTCCATGTGTTTTGGTCCCACTAAAATCTAAGCAGAAAAGAACATAGATCAATAGTTAAATCATCACTTAGCTCAAACTTCATCGACGGTTGGCGTAATGCCTCAGACATGAGATGTGCATTGTTTACTCTTCATGACATTATGTGATCTTGACACGTTTCTCGGTCCCACTAAAGTCCAAGTTGTAAGAAAGGGTGATGTATGGTTAATACTTGGATAGGACCTATGGCTAGCACTATCCCTTAAAGCCAGAGATGAAGATCTTTAACCTTTAAGGGAACGCATGATGTTGACGTGTGTCCTAGACCCACCAAGGCTAAGGAAGTGTAACAATGAGGATACATGCAGTAGAAAGTAGTTGGTTGAACAAGATAATAGGGTTACATGGTGGTTTACAATACTGATTAAAGTTTGGGCTACTTAAGCCCCATATTTTTGCACATGGGTATTGTTAACGGTGCTCTTTTAAACCATCGATAAAAGTGATCAATTGATAGAAAAGTTTCAGAGATTAAGTGGTGGTTAAGATGATGATGATCTAAAATTGGTATAATGACTCAAAGCTATAGATGCAGATCTTTAAGCTTTAAGTCATCATTCCATAATGACACGTGTCTTGAACCCACTAGACTCTCAGCAATGAAGAAAAGGAAATATTGTTAAACTCTGATAAGATTAGAAGTAATCTATAGTTGGCATAATGACTCAAGTAAAAGATGCAATATATTTATTCTTCAAGGGAATGCGCAATGTTGACACACATCCTAGACCCACAAACTCTAAAGTAATATGATCATCTATTAAAGCAGGGAAAACATCAGCGGCGGGCATAATGCCTCAAAGCGGAGAAGCATGATTTTTACTCTTCAAGGCATTATGAAATCTTGACACGTGTCTTCGACAATAAAAAGGATAGAGTGCCTGAGCGGAAGTGATGATTAGGATTAGATTTTTTCATTTTATATTTTAATATTTTTTTTATTTCTCTTAGGGTTTAGTTTATTATTTGATACATCGACATCTTCATGCAGATTTTTGAGGGTGGGGATTATGGATTTATTTGATGATAAAAAAATGGAATCTTTGTGAGATACTAAGGAATATAAATACATGCAGATGCATTGTGAGAAATTATTATAAAGATATGTGGTAACAGAAGATGGTCAACAATGTCGACGTGCCTATTCAAAATGATAAAGCTAATCGACCTTCCAGGAAATATATCCATTATCAGAGGCATAAATATATGGATAAAAGTATGATCAAAGAACCATAATATCTTAACACAGAATCATTATTCTAAATTGTCTCTAATAAATCACAAGTGATTTTTTAGTGACCATTGTTCTTATCTCTTTTGGTTGGTAATTGATTTTTAGACAAGGATGACTAATCATTCTTAAGATGTAATTATAACTATTCAGTTGTTGATCCTAGGATTAGGTATTAGTTATGAATAGATGTATTTATCTGAAGCTTTTTCACATCCTTTTTACTTTATATAAATAAGGATACCAAGATCAATACAAAGGGAACCATTATCATCGTTATTATAGGCAGATTGGATAGTTTTGATCAATAAATGTAACATGGACCTAAATGTATCATTTTACCAAAATCAATAAAGATAAGTGCCCTTTTTATTTCATCTGTGGGAATTGTTTCATAATCATTTTCAATTAGTCCCTTGGGTAAAATCCATAGATATTATTCAAAGTGATAGTTTGGTGTTGTATATTCTTGATTAAGTTCATAGTTTCTATTGTCAATTGACATTTTCATTTTGCATGGTTAAATTCAATTGATTGTGACCACAATCAATTAGTTTGTCATTTGAAAAGTAACATTTAATTGAGATAACTTTGAATTTATCTAAGTTTATATACTCATTTCATAACACCTTTGAAGTGATATGTTTCTCCTAAAATGTCTCTAAGGTTGTACATAGGATTGGGATGAGTTTGAATCTATTGCCAATGATAGAATAAGGCACTAGTATATATGCATATTGGATTATGGTTATTTAGTTCATTGTTAATAGTTTTGTAATATTATATCCATCTATCCTATTCAATTCACATTCATATCTATAAACTTTTTCTTATTAAATTAAAATAGTTATGATAGCATTCTATGACATACTGCTTTCAGTTAATATTTTTTTCAAGTACCTTGCCATATTTTGAGAGAACAAAGTTTGAAGTATACTTTATCTCTTATAAAAAGCCTTGAGATTTGGAGGATAAATCTAGGGTATAGGCATACTATCCTTGGTTCTACAGAGCCATAATTGTAGAAGGTCCCAGCCTTATCTTGGTTGAAACCTTGTTAGTTGGCTGATCACATGGGTTTCCAAACATTGGATTGGCAAGTCCATAGGAAATCCAATCTGTTGATTTGAGAACCAATATATTGGGGACTCTACTAGGGATATTATTAAGACAATTTTCATAATTTATGGTAAAGATAGGCTCTTCTGGGAGAAAATAACTCAGAAGATATTAAGTATTCTCCTTTTAGAAAGAAAGTGGTGACTCTATAAATTTAATGCAGTTATATCTTGGTGAATTAATTTTGTTATATAAAGTATTTCATGTGGGGTAGAAGACCCTTGCATCCAGATTAACTTTAGTTATATTTACATAAAAGCCTAAGGAGAGGTAAGGATTCAAGTAGGAAGATGTTGTATGTACCACACATGATATACCCTAATAGGGATGATCAAGAGTTTTCTTGTGAACAATTCCCTGATTCAATTCATCATAGCCATGAGAATAATGATGAGAATTGTAATCCTTTTTCCTGAGTTGATAGGGAAGAACATGAGTCTCGACATGATACAAATCAAAGATGACTAAAAGAGAAGAAAAGGATAAGAAATAGGATGCTATATTTCATGAAATAGATAATGCAGGATTAGATGATGAAGAAATGGCCAGGGCTCTTAAGAGACAACCAGAGGAGATATTAAGGAAGATGAGAATACAAAGAAGTGCAATCAAATCACAAAGAGATAAAGAAGTGACTAAGGATGATAGAAATGGTGTATAAAATCCTCCTCATAGAAAGAATGGGGGGAACATTTTCAATAGTGATCATACTAATCCCTTGTTTGAATCAGACAATAGAGGAAGGCTTAAAAATTTGCAAAGGGAATGAAAGAGGTGGTCATTGGGGACAATTAAACAATGGAGAACATCATAACCATGACAGTAGAATGAATCCTAATGGACCTAACCAATATGAACATCATGGGCATAAAAATGATGGAAGAATATATAATGGGTATAAAAACAATAGGGGGAAGAACTGTGGCCCAAGAGATTATAATATGAATACAAATTTTGGACCAAGAATGAATAACGAAGGATTCCAGAATTTAAGTCATTAAAATCCAAGGCATGGGGAAATCAATCAAAATGGAAATAACTATAAAGCCCCAATGGTTTCTGACAGATATATACAATTATATTTTTACGGCATAAGGGGATACCCTAATGACATAAAAAATGAACTAAGAAATGTGATTCCAAATTTTTCAGGGAATGGATCAGAATCAGCTGAGGTGCACTGTATAAATTTGAAAAATATTATCTAGGAGTTTGATGAATTCAATGAGGATGTATACATGAATCTTTTTGTTCAATCTCTCATAGAAGATGTAGCGGAATGGTTCAGAATTTTTCCAGATAGATCCATATCTAGTTGGAATGAATTTTTCAATCAATTCATAGAACAATTTGGTGATTATAATGACACTTCATTTGCATCACATGAATTGACAATTATGAAGAAAAATCAGAATGAATCTGTGGTTGAATTCAACAAGAGATTCAACAAAGTTTTAAACAGGGTTCCAAGAGATGTTAAACCTATTGATGCCTTTTTGATAAATTTCTGTATGGGTGCTTTTGATAATAAGACCAATTACAAAATTGGATCTCATAAACCTTGTACATTAGCACATGCTCTTATAATTTCCATAGCTATCAAGAATAATAGGAAGGCACCTGGTATAATTTTTGAGAGGGAGGACACTCGGTTGTTCAATCCAAAGGAGCCTAAGTAGTACAAGGAGGAAGATAAATTAGATAATCTCACAAATATGGTGAAAGGCCTTCGAATGAATAATGGGAGAGATAACTTTAAGTACAACCAAAGTAATCTACCACTATACAAAAGTGACAAATACATACTACAGGACATGCCTTATAAAACAACATGGAAGGATGGGAAACTAGTGGATAAAGAATTACATACTCCTGATCCATTGAGAAGAAACAACCATCTTGTGGAAAACTATTCTTTGTGTGAAGCTCTCACATTATCACATTCTCCTAGGCATTGTGGTGTGGCCCAAATATGAAAAGAGGATGAAGATCAAAATGATAATAAGAAAACCACAGTGAGTAATTTATCGATAGATCCTATATGGGGATATGATGATTATAGCTCTTCAGATAAATATTACTACAAGGATGACCTCAATAAAGTGTACCAATATGGGGATTATCAGGAGAGGAATCCAAGATTAAGAGAATTAATAGAAGAGGATAAGAAACCATACACAATAGTTGTAGTGGAAGAAGCGAAAAGTAGTTACAAGTTAAGGAATAGAACAATAAATGCATATCAAGGGAAGCCTGACCAAGGAAATGATCCAAAAGAGGCTGAAGAACAAAAACATTTCTCAAAAGAAACAAGTAGAACCTCAGAAATTTCCAAAAATAGCAGGAGAAAAAGTGGTTAGTAAATCTCTTCCCAATGAATGTTCTTTCATGTCTAATGCATCATCTCAAGTTAAAATATATGTTCCTTTACTTGAAATATTTAAAATACCTGCATGCAAAAATGAAGCTTTAAAAATATTGTCCAATGTAGGTAATAAGGAATATCTTAACCAAGAAGTAAAGGATCCTCCATCTATTTATCTAGGAACTAATTTTAACAAAAATAGAAATCAAATTGATCCTTTCTATCTTACTCTATTGATAAACAATAGATTTGTGAAGAATTGTATTATAGACTCTGGTGCAGCAGTAAACATTATGCCTAATGAAGTAATTAAAGAATTAGGAATGAATGTTGATACCAAATTTGGTAGATATTATGCTATGGATAATCGATATGTTCTTGTTGTAGGCATAATGAAGAATGTTGAATTTAAATTTCCTACATGTCCTGAAATGTCATATAAAATGGATATTACTATGGTTGAAGTCCCTGCCAATTATGGAATGCTTCTATCTAAACAATGGTCTAGCTTAGTAGAAGGTTGTATTCAATTAGATCATTCTTATGATTCTATTCTAGTGAATGGCAGAGATGTAAGAATTGACCTGGAGACTCGAAGTCCATATATTATTGAGGATGTGGATCTATGGTTGGTTGCACATTTCTGTCACTCTGATATGGATAATTTTCAGAAAAGTATTTCAAAAGATGCAATGCAGAATACTGAACCTATTGGGTTACATGCAGAAGTAAGTAACAATACAATTTGGAAAATTTATTTTGATGGTGCTTGTTGTAGAGATGGTAATGGAGCTGGTGTCATTTTTTTTTCCCCTGATAAGAAAATATTTAAATATTCCTTTTTAATAGATTTTGAATGTACTAATAATGTTGTAGGTATGAAGATCTACTACTTGGTTTGAGAATGGCTAGTAAACATGGAATCAAATGTTTAAGTGTCTTTGGGGATTCTAAATTAATTGTTTCTCAAGTTAAAAGTAAATTTTTTGTTAAGTAGCCTCTTCTTAAAAGATGTAGAAATGAAGTATGGGATTTTATAGAATGTTTTTATTCTTTTCTATTAACTGGATAGATAGATCAGAAAGTATCCTTTCAAATTTATGGATAATTTGGCATTGAAGCATAATGACATTCCTTGTGAGGACATAGTTCAAGTTGAAGTTAAAACCATACTTGCTATACCTGATAACATCAAAACTAGCAAATCTTTGAAGATGGTAGGGATATAATCAGATAGCATGTGAGCAGGAGTATGAAGATCAATTGATAGACTTGAATGCTCATGTTGATATGGAGGATGGGAAAGAAGTGTTGTTTGGAAAGGAAGTCATTCAGCTAAAAACCAATAAGTTTACAAAAGGCCTTGTAGCAATGGAGAGGCTGTTTGACAATAAAGATTTAAAAATGGACAAGAAAAATACTAATGTCATAATGGATGAAGTAGAAACGATAAAACTGGGAAATGAGGAATCTCCAAAAGAAGTATTTGTGGGTAAAAATTTAATCCCCAAGATCAGAGCAGATATCATCAAACTTTTGAGAAAATATAGACATGTATTTTCTTGGTCCTATGATGAACTTAAGGCTCACTGAGAAGACCTTTTCCAACATGAGATACCTTTGAAGCCTAATGCCAAACCATTCAGGAAAAGGAAGAGACCAATAAACCCTACTTTAGCTCCCAAGATGAAATATGAATTAATCAAGATGAGGGATGATGGTATAATAAATCCAATTAGACACTCAACATGGGTTTCAAATTTGGTTCTTGTCAAAAAAAAGAATGGTGATATCATACTTTGTGTAGATTTTAGGAATCTAAATATATCATCATTAAAGGAAAATTATGCATTACCAAATATTGAAGCATTATTGCAAAAAGTCATAGGAAATGAGTTATTATCAATGATGGATGGGTTCTCAGGGTATAACCAGGTGAAGGTAAAAGAAGAGGAACAGTATAAAACAATATTTACTACACTTTGGGGTACTTATGTATATGATAGAATGCCTTTTGGACTCACTAATGTAGGGGCTACCTTCCAAAGAGAATTAGATGTGGCCTTTGAGGATTTTATTGATGTAGTTATGGTGGTATATTAGGATCACCTAACTACTTATTCAAAAAGGGCAGAAGACCATTGCAAACATTTGGAACAAATCTTTCAAAGAGCCCTTGAATATGGTATATCATTGAACCTAAATAAATGTCATTTTGTGGTCACTAAAGGGAAATTATTAGGACATATTGTGTCCAAAGATGGAGTAAGAATAGACCTTGAGAGGATTGCAACAATAGATAAAATTGAGGTCCCAAATAATTTTAGAAGGATCCAATCCTTCTTTGGAAAAATAAACTTTTTGATGAGGTTTGTCCCAAATTTTTTAGAAATAATTAAACCAGTTGCTATGATGTTGAAGAAGGGTGCAGACGTAAAATGGACTAATGAAGATTTAGAAGCATTTGTAAATTTTAAAAAGGCAATCAAGGAGGCCCCTGTCCTAAGTCTCCAGATTATACTACACCATTTCAATTATTTTCATTTGCATCATATCATACCATTGTTGTTGTCTTGTTGCAAAAGAATAGTGAAGGTTATGAATAACCAATAGCGTTATTTAGTAAGACTCTTCAAGATTATGATTTAAATTATGATATTAATGAGAAACAAGCTTATGCACTTGTGAAGGTATTAAAGTCCTTCAGGCCTTATTTGGTTGGAGAAAAAGTAGTAGCCTATGTTCCTAATGCAACAATAAAGGATATATTCAAACAACTAGGATTCACTAGGAGAAGATGTAGGCGGGTGAATAAAATTCAAGAATCTAATATAGAGATTCAGATCACTAAAATTTTTAGAGGACAAGGATTAGAAAGATTGATGGTAGAATTAAATATGGATGCACTACAGGTAAATCAGGTGGATTTAAGTGAGACTCAGACAAGTATTGAAATATGCCTTTGGTACACTAACATAGTACACTTCTTAAAGCACATGAAAAGAATAGAAGACCTTAAAAATAATTAGAAAAGGATAGTAAAATTGTAGGCATCTAAGTATGTCTTCATACAAGGAGATGTATACTAGAAAAACATGGATGGTATACTTCTTTTTTGTTTAGATGAATATAAAGAAAAGGAAGTGCTCAAGGATCTTCATAATGGAGCATGTGGGGGACATTTTTCAAAAAAGATCACTGCCCACAAAATATTGAATGCAGGACACTATTGGCCTTGTTTATTTAGAGATTTCCATGCATATATTCAGAGATGTGAAGCATGTCAAATTTTTTTAGGAAAACTTAAATATAATGGTGCATTACCTCTTAATCCTATGTCTATTGGAGAACCATTTCAAATGTGGGAAATAGATTTCATAGGGGAAATCACTGATACTTCTATTGGTGACCATAAATAGATTTTGGTGGCCACTGACTACTTCATTAAGTGGGTGGAAGCCATACCTACTAGACAAGCTACTAGTAAGGTGGTGATCCAATTCCTGACTGAAAATATATTGACAATATTTGGTGTTCCACATAAGATTTTTTGTGATAATGCTATGTGTTTTAGATCTGCAGAGTTCACTGAATTTCATGAGAAATATGGAATAATGATTTCTTATTCATCCTCTTACCACCCACAAGGAAATGGCCAAGTAGAATCTACTAACAAGAATATAATGAAGGTCATCAAAAGAATGTTGAACAACAACAAGAGATCATGGGATTCAAAGTTTCCATTTGCACTTTGGGCAGATATAATTACAATTAAGAAGTCTACTGGATATGTATCATATGAACTTGTCTATGGGAAGAAAGCCTATTTACCATTGAATAATTTGTTACCAGTGTACAAATTTGTGAATAAAGAACAGTGGGAAGAAGTGGATTTCATGGAGGATAGATTTCATCAGCTTGCAAAATTGGATGAAATGAGGAATCAGGCTCAAGAGAGAAATCATGAATTATAGCAAAAATTGAAGGTTTTGTTTGACAAGAAGACCACAGAAAGGAAGTTTCAGGAAGGAGATTTAGTTTTGAGATGGAATGTAAAAGATTGGAACAAAGGAAGACATGGAAAATTTGATGATTTATGGGTAGGTCCTTTTTTCCATTATTGGTAAAGGATGTGAGAATTCTTATCTCTTACAGGATTTGGAAGGTTATTCTCATGAGCTTCTTGTACATGGTCAATATCTTAAACCCTTCTTCTCTTGAAAATTGCAAAAGGCAAGTGTTTATTCCTTATTTGTACAATATGTATTGTATTCTTTTGTTTTTCTAGTGGTCTTCTTCTCTAGAGGTAGCTGGGATCTTGTTGTGTATAGGTATGAACACACATCCCCAAAAAGAGCCACTGGTGGAACCCAGATTTGCAGGTTAAACCTACAAATATATACAGTTCAGGGAAGTATATTTTATACCCTTATCATTATTATTTATCCTTTAATTGTGCATTTAACTTATAATTTATTCTTTCATTATTTTAACTCAAGCATTTATCTTGTTCTTTATGCCAGGGTTTAATTCTCGTGATTCTCGGCCTTCATTCTTAAATTTGAATTCATATTCAAAACTATTTGTTTCATATATTTTCACGGGCTTCTTGTTGTTCATATCTTCACGCGGATCTAACCGGTGATTCAAAAGCTTTAATAAAAATCAATGGCTGGTGCTTTCCCTTAAGACATATGATCAAGATCTTTAAGTTCTAAGTCATTGCGAGATGCTAATGCATGTCCCTTGATCTTGGTTGACTGAGGTCAAAGCAAGTCAATACATAGAGAAAGTAAAAATTCATCTAACGGTCGACATGTTTCCTCAAATAAAAGATACATGTTATCTATCTATTAAGGCATCACACATGATCACCACGTGTTCTATTCCCACTAAAATATGAGTGACGAAGAACATAGATCAAAAGTTAAAGTGTCACTTAGTTCAAACTTCATCAACGGTTGGCGCAATGCCTCAGAGCTTAGATGCATGTTGTTTACTATACAAGGCATTATATGATCTTGATGTGTGTTTCAATCCCACTGAAGTAAAATTTTTAAGAAAGGGTGATGCATGATTAAGATTTGGATAGGATCTACAGCTAGCACTATCCCTTAAAGCCAGAGATGAAGATATTTAACCTTTAAGGTAATGTATAATGTTGACGTGTGTCTCGGACCCACCAAGGCTAAGGAATTGTAACAACAAGGATATATGTGGCAGAATGTGGTTGGGTGAATGACATAACATGGTTACACGGTGGTTTACAAGACAAATTAAATTTTGGGCTACTTAAGCCTCATCTTTAGCACATGGGTATTAATAACTGTGATGTTTTAAACCAGCGATAAAATTGATCGACTGATAGCAGATTTTCAAAGATTAAGTGGTGGTTAAGCTGATGATGATCTATGGTTGGCGTAATGACTCAAAGCCAGAGATGCATAGATTTAATCTTTAAGGCATCACGCCATAACGACACATGTCCCAGACCCACTAGACTCTTGGCAGTGAAGAAAAGGAAATATTGTTAAACTCTGATAACATTCAGAAGTAATCTATAGTTGGCATAATGACTCAAGGAAAATATGCAATCTATTTAGTCTTCAAGTGAATGCATGATGATGACACGTGTCCTGGACCCACAAAATCTAAATTAACATTATCATTTGTTAAAGAATGGAAAACATCAGTGGTAGGCATAATGCCTCAAAGTGGAGATGCATGATATTTACTCTTCAAGGCATTACGCAATCTTGACACGTGTCTTTGATAGTAAAAAGAATAGACTTCCTGAGTGGCAGTGATGAATGGGATTTCATTTTTTCATTTTATATTTTAATATTATTTTTTATTTCTCTTACGGTTTTGTTTATTATTTGATATATTGACATCTTCGTGCAGGGTTTCGAGGGTGGCGATTATGGATCTATTTGATGATAAAAAAATGTGATATTTATGAGATACTAAGGAAGATAAAGACATGTAGACACATTGTGAGAAATTATTATGAAGATATATGGTAACAGAAGATGGTCAACAATGTCGATGTGCGTGTTCAAAATGATAAACCTAATCAACCTTCCAAGAGATATATTCATTATCAGAGGCAGAAATATATGGATAAAAGTATGATCGAATAACCATAATATCTTAACATAGAATCATTATTCTAAATTGTCTCTAACAAATCACAAGTGATTTGTTAGTGACCATTATTCTTATCTCTTTTGGTCGATAATTGATTTTCAGACAAGGATGACCGATCATTCTTGAGATGTAATTATAATTGTTCAGTTGTTGATCTTAAGATTAGGTAGTAGTTATGAATAGATGTATTGATCTAAAGCTTGTTCGCATCATTTGAACCTGATATAAATAAGGATACCAAGATCAATACAAAGGGAACCATTATCATCGTTATTATAGGCAAATTGGATAGTTTTGATAAAAAACTGTAACATGGACCTAAATGTATCATTTTATCAAAGTTAATAAAGATAAGTGCCCTTTTTCTTTCATATGCGGGAATTGTTTCATAATAATTTTCAATTAGTCCCTTGGATAAAATCTATAAATCTTCTTCAAAGTGATAGTTTGGTGTTGCATATTCTTGATTAAGTTCATAGTTTCTATTGTCAATTGGAATTTTCATTTTGCATGGTTAAATTCAATTGATTGTGGCTACAATCAATCTTTATGGCATTTGAAAAGTAACATTCAATTGAGATAAATTTGAATTTATCTAAGGTTATATGCTCATTTCATAACACCTTTCAAGAGAGATGTTTCTTGTAAACTGTCTCTAAGGTTGTACATAGGATTGGGATGATTTTGACTCTATTTCCTGTGATAGAATAAGGCACTGATCTATATGCATATTGGATTATGGTTATTTAGTTCATTGTTCATCATTTTGTGATATTCTATCCATCTTTCCTATTCAATTCGCATTCATATCTACAAACATTTTCTTAATAAATTAAAATAGTTCAGTTAGCATTCTATGGCATACTGCTTTCAGTTAATATTTATTTCAAGTATCTTTCCATATTTTGAGAGAATGAATTTTGAAGTATACTTTATCTACTGTGAAAAGCCTTAAGATTTGGAGGATAAATCTAGGGTATAGGCCTACCAGCCTTGGTTCTACAGAGCCAAAATTGCAGAAGGTTCAACCTTATCTTGGTTGAAACCTTGTTCATTGGCTGAATCACTTGGGTTTCCAAACATTGGATTGGAAATTCCATAGGAAATCTAATCTATTGATTTGAGCACCAGCACTTCCTTCAAACAATAACTCTAGGTCTGCTAGCCCTCCCAATATTGTTTTGGGTTTAAAACTCCCAAACTTTCTAAATTAGTTATACTCTTCAAACAAATCACTAATTTAGATACCCTACATATTTAATTAATTGGACCACAATAACATGATATAATCTTCAAACCAACAGGCTTACTTAATTTAATTTGGAAAAATCTTGTTAACTATATTTACTATCCTCCATTTTAGGTTTGCAATTAGCAATATTCTGCAAAGGAAGTATTCAAAATTCAACTTGTCACAATAAACCATAATTAAAAAAAATATTGGTGCTATAAATATTCCTTTTGATTTTGATTATAATATCTCTAGATTAATGGTGTTTATCAATCAATTTTGATCAAATTACCTGAAAGTCATATTTGTAGCATGAGACTAGTGTAGATGGATTTCTCACGTAATATAAAGCCTATTTGCAAACAAGCGTTACTAGTGAAATGGGACTAATAAATTATGTATTAGTCTATGATTATATAATCAAATGTTATAACTATAAAGGATTAATAATAATTTATTTAGTCATTTTGCGTTGGGTGACTGATTATTAGTGACTAACTATTTATTCATTTATTTGGTCCTTTATTTAGTCATTTTTGTTTAGGTGACTAATTATTAGTAACTAATTCTTTTTTCATTTATTTGGTACTTTATTTAGTCATTTTTTGGGTAGTTTATTTATTCATTTATTTAGTAGTTTATTTAGTCACTTGTATTTAGTCATTTATTTGGTAGTTTATTTAGTCACTTTTATTTGGTTGACCTTGTGATTTTACCTGGTGACAAAATTAGTGACTTATTTTGTCATCTATACTTTTAAATTACAAAAAAATAGTATAATATGATCAATTTTAGTTACGTGACCAAACGTTTTAGTGGTGTGACTAAAATTTTTAGTCACTTAGTCACATATTTTCCAAAATGTACTAGTGTAATAGGACAAACATTTTTATTGCAGTAAGGTGATTTGTGGGTGCCATCCCCACCACAATTTTTTCCCTCTAACAAGAATTTCCATGTGAAAAATGTGTCATATGTGATGCATTTTTGGATGCTTGATGTTGTTTACTTCTATGTGATACTATTAGTTGAGTGGTTCATTAGTTGGAAGTTGTTGATTAGCTTTGTTAGATCAGTAGTGAAATTTATTAAGTACTTGTGTACACTAATTCATCCCCCTCTTCTCAATGCTTGTTCATGCTAAAAATTGGTATCAGAGCATAAGTCCTCTTGATATTAAGCTCAACCACTTGATGAAAAGATCCCTAATAATCAACCTGGAGAGTTATAGGTTGAGAAATAGCTTGATGATGCAAACAAGGTAATAAATGAACTAAAAGAAAAGCTTAGGCACTCCCTTGCAAAAAGAAGAGAAATCACTAAGAAACTAATGAAAATTCAAGATTACATTGAACAATTGTCTAAAGGAAATGTTTCTAAAGAATCTGAGGAAGAAATTGCAGATCTGATAGATAAGAATAATGGACTTAAAGAAGAGGTGGCCAATCTAAAAGAGCTTGAAATTTAGCCTGTTAGGATGTGTGAACATCTTGAATTAAGGAAATTTGTTGTAGATGCAAATAAATTTTCTAAAGATGCCCTAAAAGCTAAAGATGAAACCCTAACTAAAAATTTTAAGCAACTATTCAAATCGGAGCAAGAATTAGTTATATTGAATGAACACTTACATGACACAAATGAAGATAATATTGAAATCACAAGAGATAATGAGGGATTGAGGAAAGAGAGTGATAAGTTTAAAGAAGAGCTTAAATATATGAATAATCTACTAGAGAAATTCAACAATATTTCTGCTAAAATTGATGAACAACTGGTTAAGCAAAGGAGAAATGGAGTAAAACAAGGTCCAGGTTTCTCAAACTTTGAAGTCAAAGAATCATCTGACACTAAGGAAAATAATGAAAGAGACAAATCAACAGCTACGGTGAATAATAACACTGGTAAGAGAAGGTATAAACTGGTATATTTTAATTATCATAAGGAAGGTCATACTTCTAATGTATGTTGGTTTAAACCTATTGGTCTTAATTTTACTGATGAAGGGTGCTCCCCTTATTAACACAAATACACAACAAAAATGAGAATAACAAGATTTGCAAAGACAGGAAATGGGCTTTCTATTATCCACCATGAAATGAAATTATAATATTCTAAAATATAACATGCACCCTCAGAAATGCAACATGCACAGCCACATGGGAATTTTATTACAATAATTTGCAAGCCAGAGTCACTAGGTACATAACCCAAAACTTCCCTAGACAACCCAGAAAGCCTTCAATATATAGGCAATTTTAAGCACATAAGAAGACTCTAGAAATTAAACCCCAAATTTTGAGTTCAACCATCCCTAAGATATGATTATTCATTTTTATTACATGAGAGTAGGCCCAAAAAAATTCAGAACCCAAAAATAAATTTTCAAGAAACTTTAACATTTTCAAGTTCAGGTAGCGCAACTTCCATAGACCATAACTCATCAATCGTTGACCCGATGGGCCGCCATAACCCCATTTTGGAAATGCCACAAAGTGGTCTACAATGCTTGTCTTAGGAAAGTCTAGTAGGCCAAATTTTCAACCCCATTCAGAGCCTCTAAAGCCTTCAAAAATGAGTTGGAAGTTTCTGTACCCTTTTGCCAATACCGAAAATATCCAATATCTACAAAACTAGACTTGATCTAGCAATGAAAATTTACTAGCAAGATGATACAATCAAAGTGAATCTCTAGGGAAGAAAATAGAAAACTCTAAGCTCAGACAGAAAAATTACTAAAAATAGTAACTTTCCAGAAATAGTAACTCTGCACAAAATAGCCCTTACTGAAAAGAAACCAGAAAATATTTTTGGGTGATGCAAGATTTCTCTTACACCTAGGATGCTCCTGCGTTAGACACCTAGGTTAATTTGAGAAGTGATCTTGTCACATCTCAGGTGGTCAAAGGAAAACCAAGATGGTTAACCTCCTCCCTTGATAGCCATGATGAATCTTCTACAGGTCATCCTTTCCATTTGACCAAATATTCTTCATATGTCTTGTTCCTTGTGCTTCTGCCAACACGACTATCCAAAATGTTTTCAATCTTCTCTGTAGCTGAAGTAGTTGCTGGAATATTACACTGTGATTTTGTGATATGATCCTCAACACCTCCCTCATGATAATCTGTCAAATCTAAAATGTTAAACACTGGTGAAATATTGAGTTCACTGAGAAACTCTACTTCATAAGCATTTCCTAAATCATGCTTCTTCACTATTTTGCATTGTCCAAACTTCTTCATCTTCAAATTATTATATGTTCCTACTGGAAATCTCTCATTTCTCAAATGAACCATGAATTCATCTCCCACCTGGAATTTCTTATGCCTCCTTTTCTTGTCTACCTTAGCCTTGTACTATGTATTCATTTTATTAATATGTTTCCTCACCTCCTCATGCAAATTCTTCAAGTGTTCTACAAATTCTTCAGCTTCAATGCTACTTGTCTCTCCTTTGTTCAAATTTTTTAATTTTGATGCATTTATGGGACTACTTCCATATACTATCTGGAATGGTGATTTACCAGTGCTTCTATTGATAGAATTATTATGTGAAAATTCCACCTGTGGTAAAACCAAATCCCATCCCTTTGTTTTATCTCCAACCAAGCATCTCAAAAGGTTTCCCAAACTCCTATTCACAAATTTTTTCTATCCATCAGTCTATGGATGGTGTGCTGATCTGAAACTATGCTCTTTGGTAATCTATGTACTCTTACCACCTCCCTGAAAAAACAATTCTTCTACATGAACAACATCATTAGTCTTCTTGCAAGGAATGAAATGTGCAATTTTTTGAAAACCTATCCACCACTACAAAGATGGAATCATGCCCTCTCTGAGTTCTCAGTAGGCCAAGAACAAAGTCCATACTAATATCCTCACATGGCTTCTCTAGTATAGGTAATGGATGATACAACCCTATATTCTACTTCACTCCTTTTTCCATCTGACATACCCTGCAACCTTGTACAAATTTATTAACATCTTGTTGCAACTGTGGCCAATAATAGTTCTCACTAACCATAGAAATGGTTTTATCTCACCCAAAATGTCCAGTCAGTCCTCCGGTATGCTTTTCTTTGATTAGATTCTCCCTCATGGAACTCTTTGGAATGCACAACTGACTACCTCTGAACAACATATCATCCTGGATTATGAAATCCAACCATTTGGCTCTATCTAGAGTAACAGGTTCTCTAGAAGCTTTCCAAGCTTCGCCAAAATCTGGATCTTCAAGATACAAACTCTTGAGTTCCTTGAACTCAACAACCTCAATCTGCATCTCTATCAAAAAAATTAGTCTTCTACTAAGGGCATCTGCAACCCCATTAGAATTTCCACTCCTATGTTTCAAAACAAAAGTCTAAGTCTGTAAAAATGCAACCCATTTCAAATGCCTCTGATTCAACTTTCCTTGACTATTCAAATACTGAAAATCTTGATGATCAGTAAATAAAACAAACTATTTTGGAAAAAGATAATGTCTCCACTTCCTCAATGCCTAAACTATAGCATAGAACTCCTTATCATAAACAAAATATTTTCTCTTGGCATCATTCAACTTCTCACTAAAATAGGCAATGGGTTTACCTTCCTGACTCAAAACTGCTCCAATAGAATTACCATTAGCATCACAATCTACTTGAAACACCTTGTTAAAATCTAGAAGTGATAAAAAAGGTTATCTTGTAAATTTTCTTTTCAACAATTCAAAACTCTTATTTTCCCCTCTAGTCCACTTAAACTATTTCCTATCCCCTCTCATTGTTTCAATCAAGGGTCCAATGATACTACTAAAACTATGAATAAAATTTCTATAAAAACTAGCCAAACCATGAAAAGATATTACCTCAGTAGAACTCCTTGGGGTAGGCCATTCAAGGATAGACTACACCTTCTTTGGGTTCATTTTTAGATCTTCATCTAGGTACACAATAACAAACTTACCCAAAAATTCTTTCAGTACTTCATTCATGAGCCGCATGAATGTGCTCGGTGCATTGGTTAGCCCAAAAGTCATGACTAACCACTCATACAAGCCCTCCTTTGTCTTGAAGGTTGTCTTCCATTCATCTCCTTCTCTTATCCTGATTTGGTGATATCCACTCTTTAGATCTATCTTTGTGAAATACTCAAGTCCACTCAAACAATCCATAATATCATCCATTCTTAGAAAAGGAAATTTGTACTTGATAATGATCTTATTGATAGATTAAGAATCTGTACACATCCTCCATTTTCCATTTTTCTTTGGTTCTAATACCGCTGGTACATCACATGGACTCAATCTCTCTTGGATCAATCCCTTCTGCAATAACTCATGCACTTGTTTGTTCAATTCCTCACTCTTTGCTGGAGTCATCCTATGGGCTACCTTGTTTGGCAAACTAGCCCCTGGGATCAAGTCCATATGATGACTGATCTTTCTCACTGGTGTTAATCCATCAGGTACATTATCAGAAACAATATCTTGAAACTCCTACTATAGGTCTGCAACTTCTATAGGTACATATTCTACTTCTTCTTTATCCACTTTTGGAATTAGGGAAAAACACATATGCTCATGTCTCATACCTTCTAAGAACTTTCTTCCATCAACTAAACATATTCTAGCATTACTATGTACCTTTTCTCATGTTTCCTTCAATGGCTTCAGCTTGTGTCAGACTCCATCCTTTGTCAAAGAATAAGTGTTAGCATGACCATCATGTATGGCATGCCAGTCAAACTTCCAAAGCCTTCCCAACAACAAATGGAATTCATCCATGGGGATGATAGCACAAAGTACCTCATCTTGGTAACTTCCAATCTTGAACTTCACTAAGCACTGCTCATTGACTAGGACTTTATGGTCATCCTGGACCCAGGAAATTCTGTTTGGATGTGGGTTTTTTTTCCCTTTTCATCTTTAACTTTGTGACCATTTCTTCTAATACCAGATTATAAATTCTTCCACCATCAACAATTACATCACAACACTTATCCCTGCACTTGCATCTAGTGCGAAATAGGCTCTTCCTCTAATCTGAGCTCTTCTCTTCATTTATCAAGATTCTCCTGACAACTAGGGTTTCTCCTCTCTTAGTGTAATCTAAGTGTTCTGATTGAGCTTCTTCATTTGCATATGCAACTCATGCATGACCTTCATTCCTCCTATCCATCCTTCCTTGACGTTGTGGGCATTCATAGGCTTTGTTTGCTTCTTCTCCACAATAGAAACATGTCCCACAAAAACTGCCTCTTCCTGGTCCTTTCCCTCTTCCTCTTCCTCTCTGATCCCTATTATTTTGATCATGGGAATGATTGAAATTATTTCCCCTCTAATTTTGACTATTTTTTGACTCATCATTCCTTTTCTAATCTTCATTTTGGCCTCCATAAGACCGTCGATCAAATCTTCCACCATGACCTCTTCCAGCTTGCTTGCTTTCAAACTTCTTATTCAACTTATCTTCCACTCTCAGGAAAAACTGGTATGCCTCTTCAATGTTGGTCATTCTAACCAGACTCAACTCATCCTGAATACTTGACTGCAATCTATAAAGATAATGGGCAAATTTTTCCTTCTGAGGTTCTACACGACTTGTTCTAATGAGGACTTGGTAGAACTCTTTTGTATACTTTTGCATAGTTTTTTCCTCTTGCTTCAACCCTTGAATTTTTCTCAGTAGATATAGCTCATAATCAATGGGAATGAACTTTCTCTTCAAATTATCCACCGTTTGGTCCCATCTTGTGATTTTCTCCTTTCCTCTTCTATTCCTCTCCAACTGAATCTCTTGCCACCAAATTTTTGCATGGCCCTTCAATTTGGCATTCACAAATTTGACCCGATCTAGGTCTTTGACATCTTCATACTCAAAATATTATTCTAGATCATTGATCTAGTTGATTAGATCCTCTAGGAGATTTCCCAAAAATATGGGAACTTCGATCTTAGGTCTCTTTCCAATCTTGGAAATGGCTCTCAAAATCCTATCATGTTTAGGATCTCTAGGCCCTTCTGGTGCTTCCTAGTCACCTTGTCCTTCTTCTTCAAATTCCTCACCGCTTTCATTTCTAACTGAAATATTTATTCCTCTACCTAGATCCTCTTACAACTCTTGCACTTTCCTCTAGAGGAATCTAAAGCCCTCTTCTATCACACCTTGTGCTCTTCCACCATGGTTCCTTTGTGGAGGCATTTTTGGCTCTTTATCACGTGAACCCACAACTAAAGTCTTGGTGCAAACTATCTCACAATCGGCGATCTGTCTACACATTCAAGAAATCCTACTTTGATACCACTTAATGAAGGGAGCTCCCCTTATTAACACAAACACACAACAAAATTGAGAATAACAAGATTTGCAAAGACAGGAAATGGGCTTTCTATTATCGACCTTGAAATGAAATTATAATATTCTGAAATATAACATGCACCTTAAAAAATGCAACATGCATAGCCACATGGGCACTTTATTACAATAATCTGCAAGCCAGAGCCACCAGCTGCATAATCCAGAACTGTCCTAGACAACCCTACGGGCCTTCACAATATAGGCAATTTTAACCATCCAAGAAGACTCTATAAATTAAACCCTAAAGTTTGAGGCCGACTATCCCTAAGATATTATTATTTATTTTTATTACATAAGATTAGGCCCAGACAATTTTGGAACCCAAAAAGAAATTTTGAAGAAACTTTAACATTTTCAAGTTCAGGTAGTGTGTAATACCCACTCATATTTTTCTTTCATTTTTTTATGTCGTACTCTTTTAGGCATTTGTTTCAGTTGATTCACCAGATTATTTTAGGCTACATTTCAAGTGATCTATTATTGTTTCATTTGATGGTGATTCTGGATTATGATGTTATGGATTTATCATATGCATAGATAGATGTGATGATATTATCATGATGATTATTATATGTTGATTTCAGATTATGATGTACTTACCCCATACTTGCATGTGTATGGTTGTCTTATATGTTGATGTACTTGTTGATTTGTTTGTTGTGGTAGAGGACGGAGATGTAGTTACTTACTTTTGTGAGATCCACATGTTTTACTGATCCCTATCATTATTGTGATATTATATTGGATGTACATGCATGTTCCTTTGATGGTAGGTTTGCAGGTACAGGGCATCGTCTTCCCTGAATTGGCAGGAGTGAGGGAGCCCATATATTCATCTCAATGGTAAATAGGAGACGTAACATACAGATCCAAAACCCTAACCTAAGCCTATTATCCACCTATTATCCTAAGTATTGGATGAGTATCAATTTGACTACCCTACCCAGATTCATCTAGTTGATGTAAATCCGTGGATCCTATCTTGTTATGTGTATGGGTTGATTTTGAGTGATTTCAGTTGAGTGTTGTGATATTGTGTGATTTATCATGTATTTTTGAAATTTATTATTATTTAAATTAATTATTAAATATAGGGTATTTAATTAATTTAATACCTATGTTTAATTGGGAAATTGATTATAGTGCAATTATTGAATATTAGAATTTAATTGAATATTTAAATTAGAAATTGAGTTATATTGACTTTTATGCATTATTAAATAATTAAATATTTAATTGCATGAATAAGTGTACTTTAAATTTTTAATCTATTTAATATATATTTTAATTAATTATATGTGCAAGTCAATTATTGAAAAGGGAGTTTGAATTCAAAATGCAACTTGGTTTAATAAGTCAAAGTTGAGTTGTGAAAGTAAATAGATATTTTTAATTAATAATTATTATTTACTTTCAATTTTGAGTTGATTCCTTTTAGGGGTTAACTAGTGTGTTTTCATGAGGGCTTGCATGATTGGGGGAAGTTGATTCTCTTTAGGAGAATTGTCCTCTCATTTGGTCATAACAGATTTTTGTTGAAGGCATTTCAGGAGAGAAGAATTTGTGAGAGTATTTTTGTGTGTGTTCTTGGGGTCTTGCTATTTTGTAAATTTTGTGTGTGCTTTGAGGCATGAGAATTTGTGGAGATCTTGGCTTGGGAGGCTTCGTGGTTCCATATTTGTATTCGGAATTGGATTCGAAGGCTTCGGGGTTCTCCATCTTCTTACAAAGCTTCTTTGTCAATTTTTGGTGGATTTGAGGTAGGGTTTGATAAAAACCCCTTTGTGAATTCCGTTTGTAAATTTTGTGCTTTCTATGTGTTTGGAATATTTGCATTTCCATAATTAGGTCCATTTATGTTTTTTGCTTAAAAGGGCATCTTAGAAAACCCTAGATCTATGTTTTTTAGAAAAAAATATAAGCTTGGCATAGTAATGTTATGCTGCCAAAATTCAGAGGAAAAATATGCATGGGAAGACCTATAAATTGGAAAAATTAAACCTCCTATAGTATAGACTATAGTAGAGAAATTAAATTATTGATTTGGCATATATTTCCTTTAGAAAAATTTAATTGTTTCAAAAAAAACATAGTCACTAGAAAAATACAGTCTAAAGGAAAAAAAAAAAAAGACACCAATAAAAAAAATATGTATTCCCAGAAAAAAACAAATTAGGGAAAAAGACAAATTTGCATGAGAAAGAAACAAAAAAAAATATAGATCCATTATTAATTTCTCTGTTTTTTCAGAAATTCATTATTGAAAAAAAAGGTGATTGTTCTATTTTTAGAAGAAAATGTTTTAAAAATATATATATATAAATAATAAAGAAAAAAAATTGTTCTAGGGAGGGGTGGTGGGTCCCACCCCACCAACCCCTACCCCGTGTGGTACACAGCAGTACCTGTGCCTGCCTTCAGTAGTCACGGGACTGCATCGACAGTCATGGTAGTCACGAGACTGCCAAAGGCAGCTCATGCGATGAAGAGGAGAAGGGGGCGCAGGGGACCCGCTCCCCCCAACAAATTTTTAAAAAGTTGTTTTTTTTTGTTAATTTTTTTTTTGTTTTTTTTAAAGTTGTTTTATTAATATTAAAATTTGTTTATTTAATTTAGTTTTATTTAATAATTATAATTAACTTGTATTAAATTAGTTTTTATTTATTTAAAAATTGGTTTATTAAATTATTTTTAATTTATTTAAATTTGATTTAAATTAATTTTAATCATTTAAAAATGTAGTTTATTAAATTATTTAATAAACATTAGTTTATTAATAGTTTTTAGATGAAGACTATTTTATATGTGTGTGTATATTTGTGCACCTGTTATCTGCGACACAACACTTCAATAAGTCATTATGTTAGTGAGAAACAAGGGTTAATGAGCATATAAAATCCTAACATCAACCTATTGCTTTCTAACTAGGATGAGTGTAGCAAATAACATAACAACCCTCAGATTATGCTAATACCAGTGACATAAACAACCTAGTATGAAAGATTCAAGTTTAAAACAACTATTTGATTATTTAAGCATGCATATTAGTCTAAAAATGAGCTTTATAACCATATAAGAGAGTAACTATGGAGTGTGCATGAAGCTATGAAGGAATGGGTAGCATAAAAATGCTTTGAGATTCCAAAATATTGGCATAACAACACTACTATTCAAAAATTGAGGCTTTTTATGAGCTCCAAATCTCTTCAATTTATAGAAGAATGGGAGAGAGAGAGGGGAGACAAGGTTTATTAATGGAGCCCCTAAGGTCATTAATGAAGTGTAAGAGCAATTAATGCCTTAGGCATTAATGAGGGATGGGCAAGAGGGAATATCTATTAATGGGTCATTAATGAAATTCATTTAAGAGGCATGGGAGGGAGTAAGGCTCAACTTGACAAGTTGGTCCTTAGAGAAGTCAAGCTTGAGAAAGTTGACTCTCTCAAGTGGGTTGAGTCCCTACTCACTTCCCTAATGGAATGTGACATCATTAGGAAGGGGGGTTAAAATTAGATTAGGATTAGAAGAAGGTTAGCAAGGGTGAATGGGTTGGGAAAGGTTTGAACCTAGGGTCCAAGTGGTTGAGTTGGGTTAGGTTGGGGGTTTAGAGGAATATTAATAAAATGAATTAAATTTTATTTAATTCATTCAAAACTAGAAATTTTAATTATTTAAACAACTTAATTAATTTTTAATAATTAAAGGACTATAGCTAATTAATTAGATTAATCAAGCTAGGGGATTGGTTCTTTTGCAAGTGAGAAAATGATTTATGATTTTATTTAATTCCTAGTAAATTAATCATTTTAGCCATGTATTTGATCAATTATTAATTTTGGCTAAAGCAATTAACTTAGTGATTTTGATCACCTTAGGAAATTAAATTGATTCGAAGAATTATGCCAAGCAGTAACAGAGTTGTTTGGACATATTCGGGGGTATGATCACACTTAGGGAAAATAGGGTCTTTAGTCGTAGTAGACCAAATTATAGTGGTTACATTTGCCCCTCTTTGAATTGATGTGCAAGCAGCGCATTGATTCAAAGAAAGCTTTACCAACTTCTAAAATTTTGAGAATTCCATTCTTGATTGTCAAATAAAATGATGATGAGATCAGTCTCACACTTGATTGAACTAAACTGATAGTATTGATTTTGAACTTGATTGTCTTCCAAAGATCAATAAAAGACCTTAAAGATACCAATTCTAAACTTGGTTGTTGTCCAAAATTGATAATACTATTTTTGAACTTGATTGTCGTCCAAAAGCCAGTATGAAGCTGCCAGGAGCTTAATAAGAATCTTTCAAAATGAGAAAACACAAGATATCCAGCTTATGAGAACCAAAGTTTTCTATCCAACAGTTCTGACTTAGTCAAGGAAACTATTATGCCCCTTGTTTGTTTGATAACGAAGTTTTTTTAATGTTGTTTCAAGAAACAATTTAATTGATGATAGTGTGATCATGCCCCCTCGGGAATGAAATCGAATGGGAAAAGAATAAAATCCATTTGAAAAATGATATATCACTTGAAGCGATTGATTGAACTGGGAAGGAATCTAGTAGAAGAAAAGAGGATGTGTTTTCAGAGAAAACGCAAAATTACCAAGTTAATGATACAAAACTGTGAATTCTAAATGATGCTTGACCAAGACATATGATGAATAATGTGCATTGTGATGATATAGAACTCATAAAATTGCCGATATGAAGCTTGCATTTCATTTTTAGGTCCCACGGAGCAATTCTGCATTTTTGGGACTGGACAAAATTTTTCCCTGTACAGTACAGAACAGTGTATGCATGTTCAATTTTTTTCCTGATAGATCAATGGGAGAACAAAAAATGGAGTAACAGCTGTGTGAAAGAGGTTCTGGAGCCTTTGGAATGCTCAAAAGTCAAATATATATGTCAAAAATTACCTTTTCACTATTCATTTTTACATTCAGTCATAGTAAATTCAGAGCTCTGTAGAGAAGATGGTGTTCCCATTGTGATGATATTGTTTTGAGCTCAGTCGGTGACACTAGAGGCCAGCTGAGTATGCACCACCGGTAAGTACTTTGAAAACCTACCCTGTCAATTTAGCATTTCAATTTTTCATATTTTGCAGCAATAGTTATAAGGCTTTAAAAATTGGATCGAATCCAGGATTTCAAATAGCATGCTGAAAATGCGCATCACATCTGGGGTTTTCTAGATCGCACCCCGTGATATCCATATTCTAGGTCGCATCCAGACTTTTTTGAATCACACCTGGTTGTAGCAATTGTTCAGCTTTTTTAGCAAGAAATTTGGCTAGTGTCGTACCTTGCTAGTCAGGGTCATACCTAGTTTTTTGGGTCGCATCCAACAAATCCTGGATCTCACCCAATATGTCCCATCGCATCTAGAATTTTTTGGGTCGCATCCAGTAAACTAGATCACATGCGGTCATTTAGAATCATATCTGATATTTTGGACTTATCTTTGTCTGTCGTTGCAAATTGTTTACCGCGTTTTCTGTCTTTGAGTACTTAGCTTTTCTGTTGTCTGCATTTTTGCAAATAGATAGAGTACTGATGTATCTTTTGAACCTGTATTTGGATTTTTGTATAGATCCTTTTTGATGTGGTTTCCCTTAGAGGACTGCATCCAGACTGTGTCCTTGCATTGGGTAGTCAGCTTACGGATGATGAGATAGATACAGTAGCCTGCTGTGGTTTGAGATATTTGATTGATTTACCCGATATTAGGGTAAATCAAGGGTTGTTGACTGTGCTTGCTGAGAGATGGCATTCAGAGCACAACACCTTCCACCTGCTGATTGGGGAGATGACTATGACTCCCGAGGATGTATGGAGGATCCTACGTGTTCTAGTGATGGGGTGTGAGGTGCGCTTCAAGTCAACATCTGTTGTGGCCATAGGGATAGCGCAAAGATTCTTTGTAGATGATATGATTGCACAGAGGCACATCTCTTGGGATTATATGTGTGATCACTATGATAATTTACCAATGTACCTTATAGGTTTGATTGGCAGCATTCTGTTGCCAGATAAGGGTCAGCATGGGTTTCTTGTCAGCTGGGTCGACATGTTAGAGCAGATGGTAGTACACCATCATAGATTTGCTTGGGGGGGTTGTATCCTTGACCAGATGTATAGGGAGTTGCACGAGATAGTGTACCAGTACACTAGGAGCATGACTATAGGAGTCTTGATTTTGCAGATATGGACCTAGGAGCACATCCCAGTCACACGACCCATTGTAGTGAGGCAACGGGTACCTAAGCTCTCTTTTGTATATATGTATGCAGGTTTGATATAGCAGCCCTATCTGGGCAATGTGGAGTACAAGAGACACATGTTTGATGAACTTATTGTAATAGTATGGTGCCCATATCTAGAGTGTGAGGACTGGGTTACTGATAGGGGCATATCCCCTTTGTGTTTCAGAGTAGGTACCTCATTGGCTGTACCCGAAATGTGATTGAGAGATTCTTTCCTTTGAGGGTGTTGCAACAGTACGGTCAAAGACAGGGCCAAAGTGGTGATACTACCATCTATGCACACATCAGAGATGAGGTACAGCTATGGGGTGCATAGTTATTATATGAGACCGCCCACCAGGATATCCAAGACATGGTAGGTATAGACTGGGACCAGTGCCTTGATGTGATTGATGCATGTTGTACCTAGGGTTATCCAGCAGAGATGTAGGAGTATCCATTCCCGAGATTCACTGTACCGGAGGAGGCCATTCCTCACAAAGAGGACCCTTTGGAATATGATGATGTCAAGGATCAGCCTGCCCAAGGTCAAGGAGGTACACAGAGGGAGAGGGCACCTGGGAGGAGATGTGGAGGGAGAGATGGAGGAAGGGATGGTAGGAGAGATGGGAGGCATCCTTCTCTAAATGATGGCGATGACGGAGATGATAGGGGTGGCGGTGGTGCAGTTGTTGACACAAGTGGTGCGAGTGGTAGTGGAGAGGGTAGGTGCTAGAGATTTGGATTTGTAGCTCCTTAGAGGGATCCTAGTCCACACCTTACTAGGGATTAACAAAGATAGAGGTAGCAGGGGTTGCAGGATAGACTACAGGATAGGGGACAAGATAGGCCTCAGGGCTAGGATACAGGTAGAGATGGAGATCCTCTTTCCAGGTGTGAGCAAGAGAGAGAGAAGCCCTGAGCTAGGATCACATCATTAGAGGCCCGAATCACTACTGCAGATGCCTTACTGGCATATAGGGATACATAGCTTGAGCATCTGAGAGAAGAGAGGGATAGACAGGGTGATATGCTCAGAGCCAAGAGAGATGCACATGCCCGAATAGCAGTTCACCAGGGACAGAGGGCCACATATTATTATGCCCTTTATCATGCAGTAGTTTCAGAGGGTCAGAGAGCACCTTCCTTTTCATGGTTAGCTTAGTATTTAGAGGGGGCCATGCCACCTCTAGCAGATCCATTTATACCACCTCCTCCTCCTCCTCCAGTTTAGGGAGAGGGGGCGGGGTAGAGTTGATATGTTGTACCATCTATATCACATGTGTATTTTGAGATTATACTTGTATATCTGGATCCTGCTGAGATCCCCTCTTTTGTACTATGACATTGTATCGATGTATATTTGATTCTTTCTGGTACTCTGATACTCTTTATGCATACTGTTCCATATTTTGATCTGTACCATATATATATATATATATATATATATATATATATATATA
>MU228352.1:865142-904688 GCA_018584345.1 Thuja plicata | reverse complement strand
GTAATAAATGTAGTAAGTGAATGCAAATCATCAAAAAATGTAAGATAGTTTTAACTGGGTAACATGAACATGCAAATTTCTCTTTTAGTGCCTATTTTGTTGGATGATTGGATTTTGGATAACAATTATATCAGATTATGTATAAGGTAAGATATTGGACCCGCAATGACCTTGAAAATTCATATCCTTGGGTACATTATGCTTTGTATACCTTAGCGAGAATCTGACTTAGAAAACAAACAAGGAGATTGTCTCAGACTCACCGTAGTTTATACGTAACAGAGATCGAGATATATGTGGCTATCCACTCTGTGTGGAAGATCTTACCATTAAGATATATGTTAGGTAAAATTTATAGGATCATACAAGAACATTCACCATACGTAGAAAACCAAGAAAACATTATGCCCCCCATCCTCATGACTCTTTGTCTTTGTGCAAAAATCATTGAGTAACTAAGAAGACATAAAAAATCATCAATTGTGAATCAAGCAAACGAAATTTATGATTACTTAGATGCCCCTAGTTGAAAACATCATCAGGACATAAAAGAATCATAATCAAACCAATATTAAATTGTGTTTAAGTAGTACTTATTCATTCATTTGTCAAACACAGTAAAGATTCATCAATCAAAAAGTTGGAATACAAGCAATGTGTTCCCTATTTGTACATTGATAGGATAATCTGTTCATGTTTGTGATCCAATATATCCCTGTAGGAATGTCATTAATGTAAATGTCATGTCTAGATATGTGATGTTTGAAAACACACCCTTGTTTTGAAAAGTGACAATGTTCAGCATGTATCAAGAAACATTGTGTTTGTGAAGCAAACCATCCTGGAGAAATCTAGCAAACACCACCTACCATGCTAGCAAAGATGCCCCCAGTGTAGAGTGACCTATTCCTAAGACGCAAATGCAGACAAATCCCAAGCAAGGATAAGATAGCCATTTTAGGAAACAAAGGCAGCTTTTGAGCCCAAGTATAATTGTGAAGGCCTAGTGTCAACAATGTATTGATAGATGGAGCGCCGAACACAAGTGACTCATGATTGCCAAGTTTTCACCACTCGACGAGATTTTTTCTTTTCTTTTTGCTACCAAGATACCTATTTTACCAGGTGCTCATCAAGGCACTTTTTTGTTTTTTCAATTTTTTTGCTATTTTTTCTTTTTTGAATGTTTTTGTAGCATCAAGGTGCCTGTTTACCAGGTTTTCACCAAGGATACCCTTCTATAGGACCTTTTTCCATTGTTTTTGGATGTCTTCAAGATCAATTTTCTGAATGTTTTTGGTATTTTCTAAGAAATTTTTGTTGTATAGGCTCTGCTAGCAAAACATCAAGCGTAGAACTTCTTTAAATGTAGAGTTTTGATAGGATCTGGAAGAATGTCTCCCTCAGGTGAAGCCAGTTGATAAGCTCTAGTCCCAAAAGTAGCTATGATAACATAAGGTCCCAGCTAGTTAGGTTCAAACTTTCCTTTCTGCTCTCTTTTAGGCTAGTTCTTAGGATTCTCCTTGAGGACAAGATCTCCTACTTCAAACTTTTGTGGTTTGACCTTCTTATTGTAGCCTTTGGATATGTGTGCTTGGTATACTTTTAGATGATTGAACACCTATTGTCTGCACTCATCTAGTAGGTCCAAATAATTCACCCTATTGATGCGGTACTGCACATCACTAACCAAACCTTGTAAAGATATCTACAAAGATGGGATTTCAACCTCAATAGGTAGTATTGCTTCAGCGCCATAGACTAGAGAAAATGGTGTGGCTCTAGTTGGTGTTCTGATGCTTGTTCTATAGGCCCATAGTGTCAGATTTAGTTGGAGATGCCAGTCTGTGCTAGACTTACTTACAGTTCTATGTAGGATTTTTCAGAATATTCTTATTGGATGCCTCAGCTTGTCCATTACCTTGAGGGTAATAGATTGAAGAATAATGTTGAGTGATATGGAACTGTTCACAAAGGTAATCAATGTCATGATTTTTAAATTGGCCCCCATTGTCTGTTACAATTGAAAGGGTATCCCATATCTACAAATAATGTAGTTCAAAATGAACATAGCCACCTATTTTCCAGTGGCTTTGATTAGCGGCACAGCCTCGACCCACTTTGTGAAATACTCAATGGTTGTAATGATGAATTTGTGTCCATTTGAAGAATTAGGATATATTTGTCCAACCAAGTCAAAGGCCCATTGCTGAAATGGCTGATGTGTGATAAAAGGTATAAGTTCTATGGTAGGAGCATGGATGATATTCCCATGCATTTGGCATTTAGGACATGTTTTAGAAAATTGAATAGCATATTTTTCCATGGTAGGCCAGTAATAGCCTACTCTGAGTAGTTTCTTTACTAATGAAAAGTCATTTGAGTGTGATCCACATACACCTTCATGAACTTCTTTTAATGTGAGATCAGTCTCTTCGAGTTCTAAACACCTAAGAAGCATACCATCAAGACCTCATCGATATAAGTTATTAGTTATGAGCACATAACATGATGTTGTCCTAATCAGAGCTCTCTTCTCATTTCTAGATAGATTAGCAGGAATGGTTTGGTCAGTAAGGTAGGTAATGATATTGGCATATCGAGATTGGTTTGGTGTGTTCAAAGAGCATATGACTTGGTATTCAGGGGTGTCAAAGGCAGGATAGGATATCTCTTCCACCAAGAATTCATAGAAGAATTGATGTTCTTCCAGTTGTAACATGGATGCCAAGGTAGCCATAGCATCTGCAGCTTTATTCTCTGATCTTGGTATCTGCTGGAAGGTGATGAAGATAAAGTACTTTTTTAAGTCATCAACCAGTTGTCTATAGGGAATCAACTTCTCATCTTTCATTTGGTACTCCCCATTGACCTAATTGATAATTAGTTGGGAGTCACCATATACATGTAATTCTACAATCTTCCACTCCATAGCTAGCTTAAGACCATTTACCAATGCTTCATATTCTGAAATATTGTTGGTGCATGGAAACATCAATTTGTAAGAATTGGGAATCTTGTAACCCTTAGGAGTTATGAATAGGACCCCTGCTCCAGAGCCTTGTTGAGTGAATGAACCATCAAAATACATCTTCCATGGGTATTCAATTAGATGCATGATTGTTTCATCAGGTAATTCAATCATTAAAGGTCCATCATCCTGGAGTGGTGAATCAGCCAATTGATCTACAAGGACATGTCCTTTAATAGCTCTCCTTTCTACGTATTCAATGTCAAACTCAGTTAGAATCAGGACCCATTTTCCCAAACGCCATGTTAATGTTGTTCTACTTAGGAGATATTTTAGAGGATCTATCTTAGCAATGAGCCTCATTGTATGAGAGGGCATGTAGTGTCTCAATTTTTGTAATGCGAAGATGAATGCTAAGCATGATTTTTCAATAATGTTGTAATTGAGCTCATAGGTGACTAGTGTTCTACTAATGTAGTAGATAGCTCTTTCTTTCTTTGTTTCATCCTCTTGAGCTAATAAGACTCCTAATGATGTAGCTATAGATGAAATATAGAGGATTAATGGTTGTCCATGAATAAGCACCATAAGAATAGGAGGAGTAGCCAGGTACCCTTTCAATTCTCTGAAGTTGGCTTCACAGTGTTCATCCCATTTGAAGGTAACCCCTTTATGTAGTAATTTAGTAAAGGGTTGTGCCCTATTTGCAAGTTGAGACATGAATCTCCTAATGGACTGGAGTCTCCCTTGTAGTGCCCTCATTTGATTGATGTTGCATGGAGGAGCCATCTCTAGTATAGCTTTCACCTTTGTAGGATCTACCTCAATTCCTTTTTCTAAAATAATGAATCCTAAGAGCTTCCCTAATTGGACCCCAAAGGCACATTTATTTAGGTTGAGCCTGAGTTGGAATTATTCCATATGATCCAATATCTTTCTTAAGTCATCAATGTGAGTACCTCTTTCTTTGGATTTAGCCAATGTGTCACCCACGTAGTCCTCTATGTTCTTATGCATCATGTCATGGAATATAGTTGTCATGGCTTTTTGATATGTTGCACTGGCATTCTTTAACCCAAGTGGCATGACGTTCCAGCAAAAGCTGCCCCATGCACATGTAAATGCAGTTTTCTCTTGATCCTCAGGGGAAATTTTGATTTGGTTATAGCCTGAGAATCCATCCATTAAAGAATACATCTGGTAGCCTATTGTGAGGTCTATGATTATGTCAATGTTAGGTAGAGGGAAGTCATCTTTCAAACATGCTTTGTTCAAGTCTCTGAAGTTTTTATAGATCCTAATAGATTTATTAGTTTTAGACACGGGGACCACATTGGAGATCCATCCTGCATAGGAAATGACTCAGATAAATCTGGCTTTCAACAAGTTCTCTAGCTTTGCTTTTACTAATAATGCAACATGAGGATGCATCTTTCTAAGTTTTTGTTTCACAGGCTTGATCCCAGGAGCTATAGATAAGTGGTGCATGATTAGATTAGGATCCAACCCTGGAATATCAGTATAAAACCATGCAAAGTTGATTTTCTTCTCCTTTAGGAACTCTGTAAACTATGTCTTCTCTTCTTCAAACAATGATTGTGCAAGATGTACTATTTGAGGATTTTCAACAGTGCCCAAATTTACTGGCTATGTTTGTTCAATCAGTACTGAAGACCTTTCTTGAAAGTGTTCAGGGAGGATATCAAGAGTCTCATCCTATGGCACCTCTGAGAGGTTTTCACCATTGGATACATCTTTTATTTTTACTATTTTGGGATCTGATACTACCACAAAGTGGTTTTCACCATCAGTCCTCTTTTTCTTTTTAGTTTTTAGTTTTTGACTAAGAAACCTGATATCCTCCTGTGACATGTTCTCACTCCTTGCATTGGTGGAATAAGGGTAAGGTTCACAAGCATTGAGATAACAAGATAGGGTGTGGTCAATAGGAAAGATGAGGATAGGAGTAGGATCTGTGTCAGTCCAATCAATTAGGTCTAGAAGTATCAATGATAGGGAGTCAGGCTCTGGGAAGGACAACATTGCGCCAGCATCAAGACCATTAACCGACATGACATAGTCTGTTATGTTAATTTCTTCAATGTTTAGATCAATAAGAGTGAGATCATCATCAAAAGGGTTGTTGTTAGTTATATGTGGACCAAAATCTAGTGACTCATTAGTAGAAATCTCATCATCATCTCTTTGTAAAAGGAGGGTTCTTGCTTGCAGCCTATGAAATTCTTCTAGACTTATCTAATCACCAGTTTCTTCATCAATGATCAGGGGAAGGAAATCTTCTTATGCTGCAGGATTATCAGTGTCATTGGGAGGAGTGTTAGGTTGTTTACGAGGAGCCGAGGATACTGAAAACATGTGGATTGTATCTATTCCAATATCTTCAGTGGTAATAGATAGCTCTTCCCATTCATAATCATGAGAGTCAGTGACCTCATCATCAGATCTATTTAAGTATTTAGCAATGGTTATTTGATGTACCTAGTTAGCTACCTGTGGATCAAAGTGGGGTAGATCAAGGATATGTGAAACTATGACCAATTTCCCCCAGTTAGGATGTAAATCCTATTGTCGGGGTGTCTCTTGAGTAACTGTTGCTATCAATGATATCTCTGGACCAAATGTTGTTGTGTCTCCTACTTCTTGAATGGGAGGTTGTGCTAACAAAGGGGTGTGAAGATCTTGTGGTACCTCAAAGCTGGGTACATAGCATTCTCCTTGGTAGTTGGGATCCTCTATGCCAACATGTAATAATCTTTCATAAGACCACTACTCTAGTTTATCTGTTTCATCACTCCCTTTATCTGAGTTTGGACTGCCTTTTGAAGTGGGTTTATCAGTTTTAGTATTAAAACCCAGTCATGTTTTGTCTCTGGTATTCCGGAACTCCATGGGTATAGGCTCAATAATCCCTCATCCTTTGTCATTTAGAGGTCCTTTTCCTTTGTATCCCATCTTTTTTAGGAAATCATATCCCTTACCATACTGTTATGGGGATATCTCTACATGTTTGATCTCAACTTCTACCGGTTCTCCTTTATAAAGCCAGTCCAAGACTTCCTATTCTTCTATGTTATCTAAAGAAGATGTGGATGCCTTTACCATGCCAGTTGCTTTATGTACTTATGGCTCCTTGGATGTAGTAGTTGTGAATGTTGAGGAAGGTTTTCCATAGGATCTTGGTGACATTGGAAGTTTTGTCAGTGATGGAGTTAGGTCCAGCTTGTACTCTCCCATACCTGTTTCTTCAAGTTTTAAGGTTTTTCCAAAACTCTTCATAACCATGTCCTTGGTAGTTTCAGGAGAAATCGTATCCATAGCCTCCTTGTTATGCAGGATCATACTACCAGCTTTGATATTGTTACAAGTGTAGTTAACATCTGTAGGAATTGTCACTTCCACCCCATTATGTGGGAACTTTATACACTGGTGGTAAGTGGATGGCACACCTTGCATTTCATGAATCCATGGTCTCCCCAATAGGATATTATAGGAAAAAGGTAGATCCAGGACTTGACATATGACATTCCTCTCAATTGGTCTGACTTTGATAGGTAGAACATTAAGACCTTTGGATGATCTCTCTTCCTCGTCATAAGCTTTGATAGTTATTTTACTTCTAGAGTTGATTGTTTGTTCTGAGAGACCCAGCCTCTTGATTAGATCAAGTGTACATATATTCAATCCTGCACCTCCATCTATCAACACGTGTCTAACATGGGATTTATGAATAAGGACTTCAATATGGAGGGGTTGATTATGTGGATGTGTCAATGACTTATCATCCTCTTCAAAAAAGGAGATATAATGTGGCACTAAGATGTGATTGACCATTTCTTGGAATTTGTCTATATCAATATCTTTTGGGACGTTAGCAGCAAGTAGAGCTTGTTCTAGGATTTCCCTATGTACCATGGATATTTTGAGTAACTCAAAAATGGAAATTTTGGCAGAGGTTCGTTGTAATTGGTCTACCAAGTCATACTTTTCTCCAGGAATAGTAACCACATGTTTTGTTGTTGGTTTAGGAATAGTAATGATAAGAACCTTGGACATTGATGCTAGTTTTGGGGGTCCTTTGATCATGACCTATGCTTGGTTGCGTGTCACTGCATTTGAGTGGAATGAAACACCTTTGATTGTGACCACATTAATTGACTCAGTCTTAATGTCTAGCATATTGATCACATTGTCATTATTAGAATAGGTGTAGTTGACTTCATTACCTTTCCCTTTAGATGTTTCTCCTTTGTCATAATTAGGGAAGGGTTTATTGAATGTTGTATGATCCTCATTGGTAGTGTGTCCATCCACTTTGATCTTTCCACCTTTGATAAGGTCTTGAACGACATATTTAAGCTTAAGGCAATTATTAGTCTTGTGTCCTTTATTTTTGTGGAAGACACAATAGTAATTATCATCCCACCACCTTGTTTTGACCATTGGTTCCCACGGTTTAGAATCTAGGATTGTGAGAACTTTGTTATCCAATAGTGTTTTTAGAATAGTCTCAAGAGGCTCTCCCAAAGGAGTGAATGTTCTTTGAGATTTTGAAGTCCATGTCTGACCCTTGCTGTTATCATTGTTTTCTTTGGGTATGAGAGTCATTACTTTGGAAATCTTGCTTGCTTGCATGCTATTAGTCAGATTGAACACCTTGGGTTTAGGGTTAATATTTGAAGTTTCAACTACCCCATCATTAACAACATTTTTGGTTTGCTTCCACCATTTAGGCTTGGAGTTGGAGTTGGAGTTGTTGGTTTTGTTTTCATTTTGAAGGGTGATCTCTCCCCTTTTGACCATGACTACCTCAATATGGAGGGAATTATTAATCATTATTTTGAATCTTGGTGAGTCTTGCATTTGTAATGTGTAGTTCAATTCAGGCACCAGGTTATTAACAAAGATCTCCATCTTCTCTGATTCGGGAATGGCCCTTAAATATCGTGCAAAGGTCTTCCTCCATCTTTGTAGGAAGTGTGTAAATGATTCACCAGTCTTCTGTTTGGTATTCCATAGGTCCATCATCATCACATCATGTTGTATGTTGTAGGATTAATGCTGGATAAAGTGTTGAATCAGCTCCTCAAATGTTTTGACCTTAGGGTTCAGTTTTGAGAACCACTCCATGGAATTACGTCCTAAACTTCCCGAAAATAGTCACATGAGGTATGTAGTTTTGTGCATGTATTCTATGCTTAGAGCACATAATTCCCTCACATGATCATGTGGGTTAGTTTCTCCTGTGTACTTGTCATACTTTGGTCTTGCTACGTTGGGAGGAAATGGGACCATAGTGATACTCTTGTCAAAAGGAAATGGACAAATGGTGTCCAAAGACTATTTTGTTTTGGGTTTCTGTTTCTCCTATTTGAGTTTTGCAAGCTCTGTTTGCATCAAAGTGAGTTGTTTGGTGAGAATGGATATAGGATTTGGTACCTCCTTTTCTTTGAGTTTTTCCACATCATAATATTTAGGTAATTTGACACCCATGGATGCTAGATGGAGGAAGTATTTTTCTTTATCCTCACCAATTATCTTTTCCATCATCTTTTGGAATTTTTTACTTTGCTTGAGTTTATTGTACTCCTCTTCGGTGATGTCCTCTTCACTACCTGATTCAAATAAAGGATGGTCAAAATTGGGTTCTTCTTCTTCATCAGTACCTTTGGGCTTTTGGTTTTTTCCATTGTTATAGTCCTTAAAAGCCTCACTCCATCTGTGAGTATCACTATCCATTTGTGGAGAGTCTAGATCAAGTTGGGAACTATGAGATGTTTCTCCTTGAGAGTGCAGTAATTTAGGAGGCACTTTTGATCCTTTAGATGTGTACTTGTTACATTTTGTTTTAACCATGTAGTTGTTCCTCAACTTTGTCAATGTTTCCCAATAGTGTGAGTGAGAGTTTCAAACCGTTCAAGTGGGTGTGTCTAGGTAAAAAGTAACTGTTTGTTGTTGGTGGATGTAAATGATTCTAGTGTCAGAGGGTTAGATTGCCCTGATAGTGAGTTGGGAACCAAGTTGTTGGTAGAAAGAGGGTAGACCAAACGTATTGAACCGATTGTGAAATATTGACTAAGCATGCAAGGTAGATGTTTGAAAGAGTTTTTGAAATTTCAACAAGGAGACTAGAAAAGACAATAGGAACCAGCTAAAGAGCCAAAAGGGTATCCTAATATACTAAGCTTTTCTGAGAAGTAGATTTGTAAGTGCCCACTGTCCCAGATGCGAGACTCTAGATGCGACCCAGGAAACCCTAGATACAAACTTCTGATGCCCTAGATGTGGATCTTGAATACCAGATGCAAACCAGGATCCTAAATGCGACCTAATGCTGACCAAATGATACTTAGGGAACTAGATACAGACCATGAAATCTAGGATACAAACTTATGATGGATTGTTAGATTTTGATTGATTTTTGGAAAGTACATTTTCAAAGTGCATGAATTTGTTTGTTTCCAGATTGCATTAGGAGGTGTCGTAATGTGTGAAAAATACTTGTACTCTAGGGTTTGAAATTTGTTGATTGTTTTGAGGAGATTATCTTTTTAATGGATTTTTTGAACACATCAAATAGTGTTTCATTGTTAGGGAGGTAAAATAGACACACATTTTGTTCCTATTCTCTAGGTAGAGGATGAAAATATTTGCTCCTTGATTTAGGCACACACTCAAGAGCTAATCAGAATACAACCATCACCAAGCATGCAATGGCTCCAGTCATGATTTTGTATTAGCCGACTCCAAACACAAGTGAGGGCATGATATAATGAGTGTCTTGGGGCAATTACTTTTTTCCTTGAACATAGATTATCACCCTTTCAGGGATTAATCAAGAATTCTTTCAGTTGAAATTGTTATCTATTATTGGGCAATCCATTCAAAATTGTCCCCCATAGAATTGTACAAGGAAAAATTGAGGTGTATATCCCTATGAGTACCTAAATATATGTAGTCTCACAAGCAATATTCAAGTGGATTTGATCTACATATACCCAAGCATGTTCAAGGAATGATGTCAAAATTCCATGAACAAAATTGGCTCCATCTTTCGAGGCTTTAGCCTACAAGGAAGAAAATATTTATAGTGAGTTGGAAGGGTTGGCATAAAACCTATCCTAACTTGGGTCGTTCCCAGAAGATTTTTTCCTCAACTGGGAGGCCCTATACTATTAAATATGCATACAAAGGATTGGCGAGCTTTGGATGTCTAGATTTCTGATTCTTTCAAATAAGAAGAGCATACTCTCCTAATCTAAGCCATTTTCTCCCAAAACAAAGGCAAGCAACAGTTCTTTCCCTCAAGCAATGTTGTGCCTGATTTAGATATTCCTATTTAATGAAAAAAGGATGCTTGAAAATAAAGTTTGCCTTGTTCAATTAGCTGCAATATTTAATGAGTTTGCTTGCTCAATTTATGTGTCCAAAAGAAGTTATACGATGTAGTTGTTCAATTATCCCACAAATTTAATGCTTTTTTTTTGTCCAATTACTGATTCCAAAAGAATTATACAATGTGATTTCCTGTTCATTTACCCCTAATTTTCACCACAAATGATAAAACATAGTCTGACTTTCTAATTTTCCTCAAGAGGAAAAGAGCATTTTATCTGGTTGTTTTAGCAAGTGTGAAGAAAATGTCTTAAGTTTTGAAATTTTTTGAAAGGGGTTAGTATTTAAAAACAACTGAAAAGAATCTTGCAACCACACATGTTAGTAATGTCTTTGAGCCCTAAATAGATCTTGCAATCACTTGTTGAGTTGTTTAAGATGTCAACAAACACAACTTGTTAGGCGTTAGAATTAAGAAAATGAAGACCAAAATAATGTTAACTAGATGCGAGCCAGGAATTCTAGTATGCAAGACAGGAAACTAGATGCAAACTTATGCTACCAGATACGAACTTTTGGTGACTAGATACAAGCCAGAACTAAATTCAATCCAGGAAACCCTGGATACGGGCCTAGAAAACCAAAAAATGGACCAATAAGTCACGGTGCAGGCAAATCCACCAGATACGAGCTTTCCCAAGCATATGCAGACCTGGACCTGAAAACTGGGAAGAGAAATTGAGGAAAAATAGTTAGAAAGTGGGACCAAGTTGGAAATTGGGCCCCACAATGGGTGCCAAAAATGTGTGTGTATATTTGTGCACCTGTTATCTGTGACACAACACTTCAATAAGTCATTTTGTTAGTGAGAAACAAGGATTAATGAGAATATAAACCCTAACATCAACCTATTTCTTTCTAACTAGGATGAGTGTAGCAAATAACATAACATCCCTTAGATTATGCTAATACCAGTGACATAAACAACCTAGTATGAAAGATTTAAGTTTAAAACAACTATTTGATTATTTAAGCATGCATATTAGTCTAAAAATGAGCATTATAACCATGTAAGAGAGTAACTATGGAGTGTGCATGAAGCTATGAAGGAATGGGTAGCATAAACATGCTTTGAGATTCCTTCAAAATCTTGGCATAACAACACTACTATTCAAAAATTGAGGCTTTTTATGAGCTCCAAATCTCTTCAATTTATAGAGAGAGAGAGAGAGAGAGAGAGAGAGAGAGAGAGAGAGAGAGAGAAGATTCATTAATGGATCCCCTAAGGTCATTAATGAAGTGTAAGAGCCATTAATGCCTTGGGAATTAATAAGGGATGGGCAAGAGGGAATATCCATTAATGGTTCATTAATGAAATTCATTTAAGAGGCATGGGAGGGAGTAAGGCTCAACTTGGCAAGTTGGTCCTTAGAGAAGTTTGTTGGTTGTATTCCAGGTTTTGTTGGTTTTCCCTAAAATATTTGATTGCCTTCATGCCAATTTCTTTCCTTAATCAGAAAGTGTCTCATTCTCATGGTATCCCTATGAAATTTCTAGATTTTTGGGTCAAAATCCACATGAATAGGACAAAATCCCAATACCCTAAGCTCTATTCTAAGTCAAAATGCAAAAAGGCCCTAAAAATGTCAATTAGGTTTCTATTTTTGCATTACCTTTTTGAACAACTTAAGTCATGTGCCTTTTTTAGTAGTTGCCTAGTTGCATGATCCTATGAGTATATTCCATTACGTTATGAGACTTGGCGATTAACTATTGTCGGGGTGTCTCTTAAAGAAATAGAATATTCCTTATTTTTTATGAGACTTGGTGAAACCCTTTAGTTGTGAAGTCTCCAAATGCAGAAACATGTCAGCAGCCAACATCTAAGAAAACAGTTAAGTCGTGATGTCGCACAAAGAAGCCAGTGGTTAGTAAATTTTTATGAGACTTAGCGATTGCTTTAGTCACGGGGTCTCCAAATTGAGATGTAGTTAAGTGACATGTTAAAGGATTTTGTCATGTAGTCTCCAAGTAAAATGACAGTTAAGTAAAAGATGTCGAGACTTCGTGACAAACCATAGGAGTTTAGAGTATATGGCAGTCAGGTTATTGCCAGTTTAAAATGCTAAGTCAGTGTTCAATCAACAATTTAGAGACAAACAGTTAAAAGAGACACATGTCCATAATGAGAAGAATGAAGGTTAGTCGCATGGTCTCCCAAAAGGAAAAGGTCATCTGGAGACTAAGAGATTTAAAGGTATAAAGTTATGTATTGTCCCGTAGTCTCCAAATGATTTAAAGATTTTAAAATATACTCAGTGACTTAGCACAACCATCAAATGTTAAGTGTAATAAGATCAATGGTAGTTGCTAAGTCTCCATCAAATTTGCATGATAAGAAAATTTCTCGCGACAAAGAGATTACCTTTAGTCACATAGTCTCTGAATTAAAATCAAAAGGTAAAAGTTGTCGCACAGTCTCTGAAAGAAATATCAAGTAGCATTTTTAATTAGTGATTGGGAAACTGAGGTTAGTCATGGGGTCTCATAATGGGAAATAAACACTCAGTGTCTTGGTGATAACAGTAAAAAGTAAAGATAAGCTTCTAGTCATGGGGTCTCCAGATAGATTCTGAGTTAAGCATTTCATCTAGCAACTTTGATTCTTTCAGTCGCGTGATCGCTAGAATTAACTGTGGTTAGCCAAGTAAAGAAAAAAACACAATCACTAGATTTCCAGGAGAATTGAGGGTTAAGGAATTGCATCAGTGACAAGGAGATATTGAACAGTCACATGGTCGCTGAATATGAAAAATTATGAAAGGCGGCAGTTGCTGACATGACAATGTGGAAGATTTAGTGTCCAATGAGAATCCAGAGAATTAATTACTATATGAAAAAGGGTAGCTAAGATGTCTGATAGAGAACCAATCATATGAAGACATGTCACCCTGTTCAAATTTTATAAGGGTTTTTCTGAAGACGCATATATATGATTTTGATTTCCTATCACACTCATGAACTACGGCTAGGATTTTAATTAATTTCACAACATGTTAAATTGAAAGCAAAATTGATTGCCTTTCCAATGATGAGCTATGTACTTAGAAGAGTTACCATAAAGAGTTGATCAAAAATTCATTTTCAACTTATCATACATTCATAATTACAGAGCGAGGAAGTACTAGGTCTTTTGTTTTCAGAAAGTAGAAATTGATCAGTTGTAGGGTACCTATCTGGTTGTCAAGTTTCCTAAATTGTTAGGCAGTGAACAGAGAAGAGCAGTAAGTTCTCAGCATAGTTTTGTTTCAATATTGGTAAAAGAAGGGATTGAAATAGAACAAGATGAGTAAGGCAGTTAGTGTGGCTTCCACCAGTGGAAGAAGTGATGAAGTAGACGATGATGCAAAAGGGAAGAGGAATTACTCTGATGAGTTCTTAAAGTTGTTGCCGGGGTCTACACAGAAAAAGAGGGCCAATACAAATTTGTTGGCAGATGACTACTGTGAGATCAGAGATGCTCGCACTCCAGGGTCAACAATTTTTTCTCTTTACAATTACTTCTATAAGAATTCTGATAAGCCTATCCCAATATCAAACCCTTGGACTAGTGGCCTTGCTAGGTTAATTGTTCTTGATATTTATGTAGACGTAGATTTGTTTCTAGGTCTTTCTAGCCACTATGATGCCCTATCTAGGACAATCAAGAAAAATGATGGTACTTCCCTATTGATTTTGAATAGGAATTCATTTATGCAAGCCTTTGGCTTATAGAGTACCATGTCTACCAAGGTAAATCTTACTAGGCAAGAGGAAAGGTATAGGTTACAACCTGGTGCTGCTAGAACCCTATTACAGAAGCATATGCTTAAGGAGGTTAGGAATCATCTTACTCCTATACCTGGTACTGCACCCTAATTTTTTAAAGACTTGCATTTTTATATCAAGTATATTGCCTATGCCTTGTGCATAGTGTTAGGGATAGATGGAGGGGCAGAGAAGATAAATGTTGGGATTCTGATGATGGTGCTAGACTTTCAAGATGTGCATTCTAGCACCAATTATGATTATATACAGTACATTATGGATAAAATGCATGAGGGATTTATAGCTATGCAGAAGAAGATGAAGGACCCTAAAGAGAAGGAGCCTAAGTTCTTCCACTATTCCATCCTAATGCATTTGTTATTGCATTTTAACTATGGGATTATGGATGTGAATAATTTGAATCCTCAGAGGATTTTCCAGGACCGGCCTAATCCTATTCAGTTTTGGGTTAGGATATGGAATTATACATCCAAGGACTATGAATTTTTTGGATTTGAAAATTGGATTGTATATCCATTAATGCAGAGCATGGGTATTAGCAAGACTAGACTCCCAGTAAAGGTGCTACAATTATTGAGACCTTGTGAGTATGTGGACAAGTGGGAGGGTGGTCATAACTAGGGAGACTTCTTCTTAGAAGAGAATTTTACCATGATTAGGGTATATGGATGCACACATCCACCTCATGTCCTACCCTATCATGTGCCATCCAGAGTTTCTGCCATGGAGTTTATCTGGCAACTATTGTTGACAAACAATGAATATTTTTCACCACATAGGAAGGGGACCTTAACCCCAAGACAGTTTAAGATCTTTAACTTTACTATTGGCAAGGGTGCCATTGATTCAGTAAGTGCATGGTTGGAGAGCTACAAGATGAGGGCAATGTCATACAGATATATTGACCTTGAGGGATTCATGGCAGGAGTTAGAAAACTTTTGACTCCTACCATCCCTAATACAAATTTGCATGGTTTCTATGTAGAAGAGGATGTCACAAGAATCTTCTTGATGAAGATGAGATAAGAACAAGAATGGAGAGGATTCAGGAATTGTTGAATCTAGAAAAAAAAAAAAGAGAGAAATGGATTGTATTTTGGAGGTTTTTACCCTGACTTACCATATTTTGACAAGATTAAGGCTATGATTGATAATTTTTATGTACTCTGTGAACAATTAGATAATGTTTTGGATAAAAAAGGAGCAAAGGAGCCCAAATATTCAGACTCTAAATATGAGAGTAATAGTGATAGTGATTATGCCCACCCACCTCATTTGGATCAGCCTCAATAGAATGTTGTAGAGGCAGCACAGGAATAAGGAGAACAGGGCCACATCATTGACCTAACTAAGGTTTCTCAACCAGATGATGTAGAAGAGCTTGCTACTAAGAGGCAAAGAGTTGACCATGGTCAGACTTCTTTTGTAAGGCAAGAGAAGAAAGGAGATAGAATAAGTGCCCTCATTCCTGGAAACATATTATATGATCATAATCTAAGGAAGATAATCAGACAGGGGAAAAGGAAGCAACAGGATGAGGAAGAAAATGTAGAGTTTCCTCTTAAGGCATGAATAGATGAGAGGTTATTGCATTAGCAGCAATTTGTGAGTGATGACAATTTTGTCAAGACTAATGAATTCAAAGATTTTCTGAGGTGGCACAAGAAAGAGAAGATAAGGGCACAGTTAAAGGCAGATGGAGAAGAAACAATTACTAATGAGGCTCTATTAGCTTTACAAGCCTATTATCCTGATAGTGAGGATGTCTCTCCAGATGAGGCAAGAAAAATGGTTTTGAACAGTGGCATTTTGCTTGCTGAGGGCTGGGACTTAGCCTCAGCATTCATTATTGATCAAATCAGGAAGCAGCCAGACCTAAAATTTGGAAGTGAGGTTCAAATGGGTGACATGATAAAGGGATTTGGATATAGTCCAAAATCACAAGCTTTCACCATGTGGAGCCTATGTCCTAAAGACCAAAAGCCTCAATTGGTGAACATTCAGGAGAACATGGTGGGGAACCAAATTGTCTGGACTGTGTAGAACACTGGAGATCTGGAAATTTCTCAAATCATGACTCATTGGGCTCACTTGAATGAAGACAAAACAAAGCAATTGTCTGAGAAGTGTAGCATTTTGATTGAGGAAATCAGTGCCCTAGCCAAAGATAGGGAATTGTGCCATATAAAGATACACCAGTAGAACCTAGTTATTGCTAAGATGACAAAGAAGCTATAGGAGAAACCTGAGGTAGTTTATGTACCTTCAGAACAACCTTTGCAAATAAAGGGGAAAGCAGAATTAGAGGAAGTGGCTGAGGTAGAAGATATGGGCAAAAAGAAAAATGAGATAGCCCTAAATGCATTAAGATGCATTCTACAGCATAGGATTGATATACTTAAGGACAAATAGATGTCATCCTAAATGCTTACAATAAATTTCCCACCTTGCATATAGAAGTGACAGGGTACATTGCCACTTTGAACCCCTATTTTGTTAATTGGTCTCATAGGGTTCAATTGTTTGAAAAACTTGCCTATTTGTAGCCTCTTAGGTCAGATTTACCTGAGGTTTTAACTGAGGTTGAGGATGAAATAAGGAAGGTAAATATAGCTTTATCTTTCTTTAAAGGCAAGCTAAATCAGATTAAGGCTAAGTTGAGCCTATTTTCCCCGGATTTTAATAGATTTGTTCCTCCATTGAAAGGAGAAGATGATCAAGTTAAGGCCTTGGAGACCTGGAGGAGTGAATTTGATAGTAGAATGCCCAGCACTAAGGAATTTATTTTAGGATCTGATCTAGATATGGAAGGTTTCAATAAGATTCTAGATGAAGCCTTCAAAGCAAAAATTGACATGAACAAGTTCTTAATGGATGTTAAAAGCATCATAGATGTCAGATGGGAAAGACATAAGGCACAAGTCTAGAGTACACAGAGCTTTAATTGGCTAGCAGAGGATGAAGTGACAGCATGGGACCTGATGACCAAGCCCAAGAAAAAGAAGTCTGTGGTGGAAGAGGAAATCCTGGATGAAGAGTGAAGGGGAACACTTGGTGCCTGACCATTGAGCATAGGGAGGTTAGTTATTACTAAGGATAAGTGTAAGTTAGCCTGTAATGGTGGTCACTTAACCTTGATATAAATATCTTAAGCTATCCTGAATACTGTCAGACAAAGGTTCCAGATTCTAGAAAAAGATAAAGAGTATCAGATTTCATCCCCTATTTTTGTCTCTCCACCGCTTCTACATTCTTGTTCTTTGTCTTTTCTGTACTTTTAGGGTTAGGTTCCTTAAGCCATCCGAAGCTTGTTGCATCCTAACATTAAGGATCCCAAGATGGTTAAGGACCTATAAATAGATCAAAAATTGTAATAGTTAGGGAGATGAAAAATATTGAAAATCAGACTTTCTAAATTGGTGTCTGTGTCTTCAAGCTTTTTTGAGCTTTTTATGTATTAAAGTAGAAACATATGAACAAAACACAGTGCAACTTTACTCTATCTTATTGTTGTCTCTTTACTTGTTGTGTATGCTTATTTATGTTTAATCTGTAAGGCATTTTAAGCATATTTGTTACAAGGTAACTATTAAATTGCTTGCAAGTTTCTTTCAAGGAAAGAACTAAGTTTTGTGAGTGGTTTCAGGGAGCATAACAATATTTAAGGATTTGATACAATATTATAGAGGTGAAAGGATAGTTTGTAAGGCATTTTATCTGAGTTCCATGTAGGTTGTAAGGTAGCTTATAGTATTTTGTTCTGTTTTTCTGTGGATTTTCATTTACTTGTTTCTATAAGCCCAAGGATAGGCACTGGTCTAGGAATTGAATTGGTAATCTATCATCATCTAGACATTCAAATACTATTTAAGACAATTAATTTCAAAATATTTGGGTAAAATCAATTGTACTCATATGTGATTGCAGTTGAAGTTTGTTGATTTCTTAAAGAGTAAATCAATAGGTTATTCCTCCTAGATTTATAAGAGTTATAAAAGGAAAGAAGAATGAAATTCTCCATTATGTTGCTATCTGCTATCACTAAGATATTGATTTGGATTGTCAAGATTTTTCTCAGAATAGTCATAGTTATCTGCATTGTTATATACATGTCCATCTAAAAATAGAGCATTCAACATATAAGTAAAATCCACTCTAAAGATACTGACAAGTCAGTAATCAGTCATAGGTAAAACATGCCTGAGTTAGTGGATCTCAAAAAAGGAGGTGATAATAGGTATCCCCAGTGTTATCAATATACCTCATCAATTAGTTTTTTATCTTGCTCGAGTTAGAGTATCAAAAGCATTGGGAGTCATAGAGTTGTTCAAGTATTCAAGCATCTTTAGAGGCCTTGCAAGAAAAAACCCTAACAAAGTCAAGCTTGAGAAAGTTGACTCTCTCAAGTGGGTTGAGTCCCTAATCACTTCCCTAATGGAATGTGACATCATTAGGAAGGGGGGTTAGAATTAGATTAGGATTAGAAGAAGGTTAGAAAGGGTGAATGTGTTGGGAAAGGTTGGAACCTAGGGTCCAAGTGGTTGAATTGGGTTAGGTTGGGGGTTTAGAGGAATATTAATAAAATGAATTAAACTTTATTTAATTCATTCAAAAATAGAAATTTTTATTATTTAAACAACTTAATTATTTTTTAATAATTAAAGGACTATAGCCAATTAAATAGATTAATCAAGCTAGGGGATTGGTTCTTTTGGAAGTGAGCAAATGATTTAGGATTTTATTTAATTCCTAGTAAATTAATCATTTTAGCCATGTATTTGATCAATTATTAATTTTGGCTAAAACAATTAACTTAGTGATTTTGATCACCTTAGGAAATTAAATTGATTCGAAGAATTATGCCAAGCAGTAACAGAGTCGTTTGGACATAATCGGGGCTATGATCACACTTAGGGCAAATAGGGTCTTTAGTCGTAACAGACCAAATTAGGGTGGTTACAATATGTTATTTTGGATCATTTAATTTTATTAATAGGCCATTTTCAATATAGTTTAATTTAATCATTATTTAATTATTAAATTAATTAATAACCTTTAAATTTGAAATTGGTGTATACTTTCAATTGCAATGAGTTATTTTAAGGGGGGGGGGGGGAATTTATCATTTTGAAAACTAATAGAGATGAATCGTAGAGTCAATTTATTTGGTTAGGTTGATAAACTGCTGAACCGTAGTATTTTTAGATCATCATTGCTCTATATTTAAAGATGGATTATATCGTGGTTAGAGCTAGTTATACAGTATGTTAGTGTGTTTTCTGCATAGTATAAATAATATTTCTTTCCTGTTTGGTTATTTCTCTATGTTAAGGTTATTTGGGTTTTTAGAACTACCCTAGAATGTATACAAAGGCTAGGGGTGTTTTGCATTTATGTTTATGATGTGGCATGTGTGCTTCATGTGCATACCCTAAACTGACCATGTAAGCCTTTTGATTATGTTATCTGAATGTGTACCTCTTTGTGACCATTCTTATTATGTGTGAGAAACTGGATTGGGTATACTTGGGTTTTGACCTATGCTAGATCTATATAGGATATGTGAGCCTAGGGTAGTTTACCTAGATGTGTAGTAGGGGGTGACTTGCAATGAGTTTCATGTCCGTAAGTGAATACTGGGATTGTTTATTGTAAGTAGACTTAATAAGTGATAATTAAATTCATAATTGAGAGATCTTAAAATGAACTAATAAGATGTGTTCCTCACCCATGCTTGAGTGCTAGTATAGGCTAAGATGGAGGATGAGATGATGCTTTCGGCCTTTGAGAGGTGTGTGTTTGGCATAGCTAGTGGCCTTGTCAGTTTGAGAGGTCATTGATGCCATGTATGGTCATTTAAGTGTCAGGATCCATTGAGATTTCTAGGAAAAAACTTAAGGGTTAGACATGCATGATGACACCTTCCTTTACATAGTCTAGATTTCTTACAGATGTCAATTGCCTCTGGATTAGAGAGTCTTACCTTTCATGATGTATAGTACACCTGGATTAGAGAGCTATCAGGATCCCTTGCTTAGTGGTTACTTCCTTATTGGTTTTGGATATCCGAGTGGGGTTTGTTGTTATCTCCTTAGCATGATGGGGTGGACCTTTGTGGTTCCACATGAACGGGTGGTAGTGATTCTTTAACCATTGAGATTCGACATCCTTGTTATAGTGCTTGATGGGTCTTATGTAGATGAGTTCTTTATGTTTCTTCATTATTGATTATGTACTTACCTTCATTTATTATAAATCTTGTATTAGTGTATCACATGTGATACCTAATCTGGATATTGTATATTATGTAGATTAGAGTGATTACCACATACCCTGTGACATGTGCAGTGGATGTGAGTTTATGGTGGTTTCATGGTTATCCATGAGGTTTGTAATTATGGTTTTGTAAGTTGGAATTGTTATATCTATTCAAATGGAACCTTTTATTATAATGTTTTGTTGTGTTTTAATTTAAGTAATTCAATGTCATGGAACCCTTGAGTCTTGTAATCTATGTGAATGTATGACATGTGCATAAATGGTATTTGCTTCCGCATTAATGTATGTCTCTTTATGTAAACTTTAGAAGAAAAAAAATTATTCAGCAAACATAGTATCATGTTCTAGGTTAATCTCTCTTGGGTTCCCTGGCAGGGGGTTACATAGTGCAACTTTCAGAGACCATAACTCATCAGTTGTTGAACCAATGGGACATCATAACCCCATTTTGGAAATTCCACAAAGTTCTCTACAATGGTTGAATTGCGAAAGCCTAGATGAGAAAATTTTTTACCCCATTCGGAGCCTCTAAAGCCTTCAAAACTGAGTTTGAAGTTTCTGTACCCTACTACCAATACCAAAAATATCTAATATCTACAAAACTAGACTTGATCTGGAAATGAAAATTTACTGACAGGCTGATACAATCAAAGTGAATCTCCAAGGAAAAAAATATAACATTTTGAGCTCAAACAGAAAACTTACTAAAAATAGTAACTCTGCACAAAATAGCCCTTACTGAAAAGAAACTAGAAAATATTTTTGGGTGATGCAAGATTTCTCTTACACCCAGGATTCTCCTACATTAGTTAGACCTAGAGGTCCTATTGCTAGATCAGATAATTCCTATGGTAGAGGTGATACCTACTATGCAAGACCCGATTCATTTCAAGGAACTTGTTATTAATGCAATAAGTTTGGACATAAAGCTAATGAGTGTAGGGAAAGAATCAACAGTCAGTGGTCACATGGTTACAATAGTCATAAATCCAATAATCAGGGTGATCAGTTAGATGTTACATTTTCTATTTATCACAAAAATGGACATATGGTTGTGAATTGTATATTAAGGTCATCTAGAGGCAATGTTGGACCTTGGAATCAAATAGGTATGGCTTGTGATATCTGTAATAGAGTTGGTCATCTTGCTAGATCATGCTGAGTAAGAAAGAATACCAGAGGCCAACCATTGAACAAAGATGCAAATGATAAAGGTAAGAGAATTGTTAATGTTGAGGAAGTCAAAAGTGAAATGAAGAAGACATGGGTAAAGAAAGGTGAAATGAAATCTTCTGAGCTTTCTAAGAACTCCATCGATTCAAGAAGTGTGGAGAATCCATCAATGATGGGTTTGTTATGAATTAAGGGGAGCACTAAAAGGAAAATCCTAAAGAACCCATATTAGTGAAAGAGAGGTCAGATTAATATGCATATTGAGAAGCCTATTTGTGATTTAATGATGTTAGTGAAGATATAAGTGCTATATTTGGTTTTGCGCATGTATATAATGGTTTTTTTAATAACTATTATGATTGGTGAAAAGCACTATTTGACCGTTGAGAATAATGACTACATTCCCAACTATATAGATGGGAAAGTAAATTTTTTTGTTACTTACATTCTTATGAGTTTATTGGAGAGAATTTGTATGCATTATAAAGTGATTGTGAGCAATTCTTGTGTGTTACTTGAGATTTTGAAGTAGTAAATTGTATCGGTTGTCAAAGAATACCTATTGGTGAAATTGGAGGTTATTATTTATTAAGTAAAGATTCTACAGGAGTGTTACTACTAAGAGATATTTGTTTTCAATATGGATACTCCCATGATGATCAGTGTTATAGATGATCCAAGACCCATATTCAAGCTACATCTGTTGAAGGCTAACGAGAATGATCCTATGGGTGCCCTATCTTTAATACCTTATGGTGTATTTCTAATTGAAGGCATTCATTCATTCACATAGTGCAAGTTGGAAGAACTTAGAGCTGATGAAATTTATAATGGATTTCTTACTATGACTGATGATGTAAAGGTGAAAGATGAGAATATGCATTTGGTGCATAAATTTTTTACATATGCGGTCAAGATTCCTGATTATTTTCATCCATAATGGATAAGGTATGTGCTAATTAGATTCCATGATCAGTTTATTTGGTTGGACAAACCTCAAAAGATCACAAAGGATTTAATCAATCATGTTACTGGATTTTGTGCAACTGGTGAGGCACTGACTTTGAGGACTATTGTTGCTATTTTGGTTACTCTCTTGACCAAATCTAAGTAAGATCACTAATAAATGGCTATCAAAGACATTGAAGATGAAAAAGTGAGATTTTCTTCAAAGGTGATTGGATACAGAGTTTATCATTCTAGTCAGTTGAATATTGTACCTAGTAGAGCAATTCATGCTACATACAAAATGGTGAAAGAGGATGAAAAGTATGACCTATGTGAAATGTTGAGGAGCTAATTATTTGTGAACATGGAGAATATAAAAAAAGACAAGAAGCAATAATTCAAGTATGGTTCAATCATGGTATGTATGTTTTTCTATCTGCATAATCAATTTCCAGGAATAGGTCGTATTGCATGGATAAAAGATCAACCAGTAGTTATGCAAATTAAGAAATGCATCAAGACATTAGGAGATAATTTTAATACTATCATGTGGGGATACTTTAAATATTTTCAAGGAAAAGTGCACGCAAAGAGAGATAATCCCAAATAGAATAGTATAAATGTACAAGGATGGTATTTGTTTTCTAGTAGATATAGATACATGTATATTGCAGGGAGTGCAACCAATAACTTCTTGGGTACCAGCTATGGGTTATGAAGTAGATGGTAATTAATTGGTTACTTTACATGATGGTGCTCTTTTTTCAAAATCTATTTGTTGTTCCACTGAGAGGGGAGGGTGAATCAGACAAAATCAAACTTAAATACTTAAAACTGAACTCATTGATTCACTCGATAATGCTGAATATAGTGTAACCAATTCACCAAGTAACTTAATAACTTAAAAAGAAATACATCTCATATATTCAAATCAATCATTCAAACATAGTAACATCAAATTAACATAGTTGAAACTAGATTTAACTCAGTTAACACTAGATTTAATGAGGAAACCCAATTTGGGAAAAACCTCTATGGGAATTGTGATCCAAAATAAAATTGTACCCTTATGAAGTACACTCAGTTAAGAACTTATCTTGTTAAAGATTACATAACATATTTGCTAAATGTGACCCTATTAGGGGATTTACCTCAAATCTGTTAAGATCTTCACCTTTTTAGGAGTGGCCTTGTTAGAGGTCTTTAAACACTCTTTTTGAATGTCACCTACTTCTAGGTTTTACAAATAGGATGGTTAAATCCACTTGGTTAATAGATTTCTCTATTACAAATACTAATAAGCAACAGTAAAACTTTGATCTATAAATATAGAAACTACCTTTGCTTGTGTTAGATCCTTTATGCTTAATTGAATACTAGCATCACATAATCTATTGATCTCTTTCTCATACTATAAATGTGTGTGTGATTTATGTACCTGTTAAGAGAGACACAACACTTCAATAGGTCATTACATTAGTGGAAAACATGGTTAGATGAGCATATAAAGCAACTAAAATAAACCTATTTCTTTCTAAAAAAGAAGAGTATGATAAGTAACACAATAGCCCTCAGATTATGCTACTATCAATGACCTATATGACTTAGCATGAAATATTTGAGTTAAAACAAGAAAGATATCTCCTAAACATGCATTCTAGCTCTAAAAAGCATGAAAATAACAATGCATGAACATGAAATCTAAAGTATGGTATGAAGCTATGTTTATTCTAACAACATAAAAATGCAATTTTTTCTCTAAAATGAAGGCTTATTTATGCTCAAAAATAACTTCTATTTATAGAAGAATTAGGAGAGAGAGGGGGGGACAAGGTGCATTAATGGAGTTGAAAAACTCATTAATGAGGTGTAAGAGAAACAAATGCCAAAGGCATTCAATAGGCATGGTGGAGACACGGGCTTAAGGAATCTACATTAATGAGGCATTAATGAGAGCCTTAAAGAAGCATGGGAAGGGTGTAAGAGGGTGGCTTCAGAAAGTAGACTTGAGGAAAGGAATCTTGAGATTCCTTGACTTTCTCAAGTGGGTGGAGTCCTTAATCATTCCTTAATGGAATGTGACAACATTAGGAGGTGGGTTAGAAAAGAATTAGGATTAGGATTAGATTTAGCAAGGGTGAATGGGTTGGGATAGGTTAGAACTCAGGTTAGAAGTGGTTGAGATAGGTTAGGTTGGGGGTTTAGAGGAATATTAATGAAATGAATTAAACTTATTTAATTCATTCAAAAATAGGAATATTAATTATTTAAACATTTTATTTCTTTTAAATAATCAATAGGACTATAGCTAATTTACTTAAATTAATTAGGCTAGGGGAATGAGTTTATTTTCAAGTGATGAGACACATTGAGATTTGTTTAATTCCTTTATGATTAAATACTATAGCCATGTTTTGAATTTTATTTATTTTAATCGGTTTGAATTGGTTTAAATTGTATGGTTGTAGTAGTTAATATAATTTAGTGATAAAAATCACCTAGGACATTAAATCTGATTTAAAATGAATTATACCAATGTAACATTGTCATGAAATAATTGGGGGTATGATCACACTTAGAGAAAATAGGGTCTATAGTTGGAGCAGACCAAATCTAGGTGGTTACAATAGATTCTTCAATCTTTGTTTCTCTATTTTACTCGGTAAATTTTGTTCTTCAGCTTCTTCTTCTTCTCTATTCAACTCGCCAGCAACATTACACTTTCTCTGTTAATTTCTCATTCTTTATATAGACATAATTTTTCCTCTTAATCTCCTTAATTATATTTTCCATCATTTGGGTTTTGTCATTCGATCATCTTCTCCATAATTCTCAACTCGGTAAACCATTTCACTTTTAACTCAGAACTTGAACTTTTCTTGGAACTCTCATAATTTGGTTTAACCGCTTGATCTTTTCCTTAGATCTTCTCATTGAATTTTCACATTCCTAGATATTCTAAAAAACTTCATTTAATTCATATCCTCATCTAGCTCATCATCGCTTCGCATTAAATTCAATCTTATCATCATTTATAATCAATATCATACTTGGTAGTACTTTCTTTACAACTCAGTAACTGAGTTCATTCACTACTTGGTGTCTAACTCATCTTCTGTGCTTGGTGCTTAACTTTCACTTGGTGTTTGGTAACTGTGACCGGCTTACATAACATTCTATCGACTGACTCTGTCTAGCTCGGTAGAGAAACCATTTCAGTCATAACTTTAACTCTTTGAATTTTTTGACTCAATCAATCAATTGTACCAATTTGATAACATCAAATATATAGTAGCAAACAACTATATCATCCTTGTCTGATCTATATTTTTCACCCATTTAACTTCTCTTCTTAAAATATGGTAACATAAAAATCAATTAGTTAATTCCTTGCCATCAATGAAAAAACAACAACTGATCTAACCATTTCTACAATCATGATACTTGGTCTCACTCAATCTTCATCATCTCCATCGTATCTTCATCAGTTGATTAACAAGATCCCTCTTTGGCATTGATGGCAAAAACTATAACAGTGTTATAGAAATTGATGATGGCAATACTCAAATACATAATTGTACTCCCTCTAGGTTGATATTTATGTTTCTACTTTGATCTTTGATCTTTGAATTTTAATCTCCCTCTTGGATAAATCTTTTTTTTCTGTAGCATACATTCTTATTCTCCTTCATGAGTAAATAGTAGCAATTCATTCATTCTCTCCCAATTCATCAATATCTCCCTTACAGATAAATGTCATCAATTCATTCTCTCTCTCTTTAATAACAATGCCAAAAATTCATACTCCTGAAAAATTATTCTAGTAGTGGATTATACCTGACATGTAGTCATAAAACCTTGTATACAAAAATTTCTTCACAACTTCAGGAATCACCTAAAGTGTTTCATACTAACATCAATTCACAAATAGATATTCTGATGAAATATAGAATTGATGCAGCATGCCTCATTCTCTTTAGTGAATATTGGATAGGAGAAGAACCCCTAATTTACCTCTAAGATACTCAAAAGCATCTTTAGGTAGTGGCTTTGTAAAGATATCATCCAATTGTTCCTTTGAATTCACATATTCCAATGTCACATTCTTCTCTTGAACTTGTTCTCTCAAGTAGTGATACTTGATAGAAATGTGCTTGGTATTTGAATGCATAACTAGGTTCTTTGATATTAATAGCACTTGTATTATCACAAAAAATAGTAACTATATTTGTGATCTCTTCTTGCATACCTTCAAGTAATTATTTAATCCATACTATATTTGCACAATTCATAGCAGCAACAACATATTCTGCCTCAATAGTAGACTGTGAAATGCAACTTTATTTCTTGCTCAGCCATGTAACCAAGATTTCACCTAGAAATAATGCGCCTCCACTAGTACTTTTCCTATCATCAATATTTCCAACCCAATCTGTAGCAATGTAGACTTATAGATCAACAGTACCTCATTTCTTGTACAATAAACCAAATTCTTCTATGCCTTTCAGATATCTCAAAATTCTTTTTACTGCATACATATGTGTTTCCTTCATATTAGAAGAAAATCTTGCAACAATCCCAACAACATATGCTATATCACTTATTCTCTGAAATCCTATTTTGATTATATAAGAGTATTTCAAACCATATAGATCTTTATGTATCTTACATACCTTATTATTGTTTGTGTTCTCATTGAATCTCGCAGGCTTCTCAATGTATACTTCTTCTTCAAGTATCCTATTAAGAAATGTAGACTTAACATACATCTGATATACCTTGAATCCTTTATAAGTAGCATAAGCTAGAAGTATTCTAACTCCTTCCAATCTAGCAACAAGTGAAAAAGTCTCTCCATAGTCAATACCTTCTTCTTGTGCATAACCTTTGCAAACCAATCTAGCTTTATTTCTAATAAATTATCCATGCTCATTCAATTTGTTTATGAAAATTCATTTAGTACCAATAAAAAAAAATTCTTGAGGCTTGGGTACTAATGTCCATGTCTTGTTCTTCTCAATTTGATCATACTCTTCTTTCATTTCTTTCATCTAATATTCATTATCTAGAGCTTCTTTAACTTTCTTTGGCTCAAATGTAGATATCAAACATGTATTATCTCTTACCTTGCTTCTAGTCATCACTCCAACATCCTTATTTCTAATAATCTTTCTCGGGGAATGGTTCCTCCTCACATAATTTTCCAAAATAGGCTCGGTAGCTCTCAGTTCTTTAACATCAACATTCGGTAGTAGAACTCCTTGTTCATCTTCCTCCTTAGTAGGTGCTCTCAGTAAGGTATCAGGAACATTAGGTTGAACATATACAAAATTCTCATGATCTTCAGGTTTCTTCTTTCTATCTTCATCTTTCCTTTCTGAAAATTCATCAATTCTTACATTTTCACTTTCCACCAACTTGTTAGTAACTTTGTTCAAACATTTGTAATCTTTACTCCTCGTAGAATATCCTAGGAATATTCCTTCTTCTCCTTTTGAATCAAAATTTCCTTCTCTAGAATCTTTTAGAATATAGCATTTTCTTCCAAAACATTTAAAGTAACTGACATTAGGTCTATGTTCAAACCAAATTTTATAAGGTGTCTTATTGGTACCTGTAGACACCCTAAAATAGACAGGCTTGCGACTTTACATTAAAAACACTAATTTTCATCTATTAATTAATGGTTTTTTAATCATTAATTAATCATCTATTTTCCTCTAAATTCATTCCCCAAATCACCTAATCAAATTCCCAAAATTAAATAAATAATTAATTTTATTTAATTAATTAACCTTAATTGATTAATTAAATTCAATTTCCTATAGTTTAAATTCAAATATTTAAAATTATTAATTAAATTCTTCCAATTAAGTTAATTTCAATTAAATTAATTTAATTTCATTCAATAAAGCAATTCTTAATCAAAAAGAATTCAATTATCTCACATGTTGAAAACAATTATTAAATAAATGAATTAAATATTCATTTATCTTCAAAGAGATAACTCCAATCAAATCACATGGGTTACTCCACCCATCTCTCCAGTCTACATGGGTAACTTCACCCACCTCTTTAGTTCAAAAAGGTAACTCATAATTAGCTCTTCAGTCAACTAAACTCTATCTCCTCTTTACCAAATAAAGAGGTGGAGTTTACTGAGGACCTCTCCAGTTCCTTTTGATCTCAACCGTTCATCTCTCTATCTCTGGGATTGTTCTCGACTATTCATTTCATCACCAATTCCTATATAATAAACCCTTCATAACTATTTGAAGGATCCAAGATTTCAAGCTCTCGTGCGCCATTACTCCATCAGTTTGGTTCTAGCATTCAAGCCATCTTGCGATCACACACCCATTTCAAATAGCAAATTCTTGACACTTCTCAAGTCATAGATGCTGCCCCACCAATACTGAGCATCAAGAATAGCATTTCAGAAAGAGTAGAGAGAAACAATAGAAGCTTCAAGCATCATGGGGTTTGCATTCATTTTTATTCCTTTCTCTTGCTTGTACATTTTATTGATTACGTTTCATTGTTATTCATTTTAGTAGTATCGTGTATTTGGTTTATATCATTTGTGAAACCTTTGTTACTGACCCTTGCCTTTGGAAAGCTTGGAAACCATAGATCACAATTGAAGAGAGGTGTACAATACCTTTCTTCATTTTTACTCGGTTCAATGTATAAACATTAGTACCCACAGCTTCTCTCCAAAAGTTCTATGAAATTCTTTTCTCAATCATCAGTGTCCTAGCACAATCAACAATAGATTTGTTTCTTCTCTCAGCAATCCCATTTTGTTGTGGTGTCCTTGGTGCTGAAAACTATCTCTTAATTCCATTCTCATTAAAAAATAATGTAAACTCACCTCCTCTATCAGATCTCAGACATTACAATTTTCTTCCAGTTTCTTTTTTAACTCAGGCCTTATACCATTTGAACATTTAAAATGCATCAGATTTTTATTTTAAAAACATTACAGACACCATTCTAGAATAGTCATCCACAAATAAAATAAATATATGTTTCCATAATAGCTTTGAGTCCTCATGGGTCCACATAAGTCAGTATGCATTAAATCCAAAATTCCTTTTATAACATAAGTCTTGCTTGAAAAACTAGATTTAGTCATCTTACCCATCTGACATTCTCTGCACATAGCATTCTTAGGTTTTTCTAATCTCGGTAGTCCTCTCACTCTATTCTTCTTACCCACTTTGATTAAGTTGTCAATATTAGCATGACAAATCCTTTTGTTCCATAACCAAACATCTTCAGCTTTAGCAAATAGGAAACTCTTCATAGAAGTATCAAGATAAAATAAATTACCTTTAGATTGTTCTCTAGTAGCAATTAGACTATCCTTCTTATCAAATACTCTCACCTTTCCATATTGAAATTCTATTCGGTGACCTGTATTATTTAACTATGCAATACTCAACAGATTATACTTTAATCCTTCAACCCAATAAACATCATCACATCTTATGTTATTAAGTATAATTATACAACTTTTTCCTTTCATAGGATATAGAGCATCATTACCAAATATAACAAATCCTTCATCATGTTTTTCCAAGGAAATAAACTTAAGTGTGTCACCAATCATGTGATGTGAACAACCATTATCTATAATCCAAGTTTCACTCCTACTTGCTTGTGATATTAGGGCTCTTGGTTCTTCTTCATCAAAATAATCTTTAATAGAAACATAAACAACTTCTTTTCCATCATCACTATCAAAATAATCATCATCACTCAGTCCTTCATTAGCAATATGACAAGATTTCTTACCTTTGTTTTTGTAGTTTTTGAATCTCCTGAATCTGTTTTCTCTTTTGTCCTTATCTCTGTTATCTTTCTTTTCCTCCTTATCTTTCCTAGGGAAGTTAGATGCAAAGTGATCAATTTTATCACAATTAAAACATTTCAAGGGTAACTTACCTCGGTATTTTCCTTTGCCTCTTTTTAGCCTTCTAGCCAACAAAGCTTCAAATTCTCTTTCATTCTCATCACATTTAGTAAATAACTCTTCAAGACCTTCAGTACAACTATAAAATTTCTCACTAGCACTGCTCAAATATCCATCTCTGGTTGTAGCTTCCATAGATTTTCTAATCAAAGTAGGCATAAATGCATATTCAATCTTAGATGTAGTAGGCAAACTATTGTCAAAATCATTTAACTCAAATGGAGTTAACTTACCAATAGTAGCATCTAGTGAAAGATTTATTTCAGGAATAGATCTTATCTCTTGTATAACAGATACATGAATAGCATAACTTAGTAGCAGGGTTCTCAACATCTTTCTTGTAACATCATCTCCTATTATTATCCCACTAGTTCCTATGATAGAATTAACAGTCTCCTCAAGTCTTGTATTGTACTGTATTATGCTCTCTCCTTCTTTCATCCTGATAGAGTCAAATTTACCTCTCAAACTTTATGCTTTAGCCTTCTAAACATGTTGATCTCCACCATAGGTCAAAATAAGATTATCCCACATTTTCTTTGAAGTAGTACATCCATCAAGTTCATCATATTTTTGGTTGGAAAGTGTAGAAGGAATCTCAATCATAATTTGTGTGTGTTATTGTCTCTGTCTTTGCTCACTAATAGTCAAAGGTGCAGTAGTCAGTATAACATATTCATTATAAAGAAAATGAAATCCATATTCTCCTACTCTATACAAATGCAACCTCATTCTACTTTTCCATGTAGAGAAATGATCCCTATTTAGCTTTGTTGCTTCCCTCTTATACATCTTTAGATATTAGCTCAAGTCCTTTTAAAATTATCACTTTAGAGTAACTAGCTCTAATACCAATTGTTGGTCCACTGAGAGGGGGGTGAATGAGACAAAATAAAACTTAAACACTTAAAATTGAACTTCTTGGCACTGCCTATGGTTATTAAGTCTTACCAGGATGTTAAATCCCATGTGTTTGAATCTCTTTTAGATTCTCTAGGTTTGTCTCTGAAAATCCTTCACTTTAAACCCTGGTTAAAACCCTAGTCCATTTTGTGTGAAATGTAAAAAGCCCTAATTACAATTTTGAAATATTTGAAAAACCTTGGAAAAACCCTTAAACATTATGTTTTGATGTTATCTTTTGTTGAGGGTTGTGGCTTCATTAAGTCACTTAAGTTGTGGTCGTTACACTAGGTCTTATAACTTTATGTTTTAACCCTGTTTATTAATCCCATTTAATATTTTATACGTCGCATCTTATCCTAAGTTTTAAGTCTCTTATAAGCCTTGGAAGATCAGATGACTCATGCAAGTGTGAAACTCTAACAAGAAACCATTGCACAGCTGCGAGATACATCCACGAGGAGATGGCGGGGCTAGCAATAAGGGTTGCACTAAAGAAGATCTACAGTCTGTGCTTGCATGCTGGTCTAACAGCCAAAGATTGTGAGGGTGTGTGATCCTTACACATGGACTCAGCTAGAAATCAAGCATATGCAATGGGACCTATGTTTTTCAATAGAGCTTGAATGATGTGGAGTAGTAAACAGAGAGTATATGTTACCTTTTCTGAGGTGGACGTTGAGCTAGAGATACATCTGGACATGGCAATGAATAGGGTGTTTTCATGAAGACTGCTGAAGTGTCATAAGTCAAAGGGGCCCAATTTCTAGTCATGAAGGATATTACTGAGGCATTGAAGATCTATGGCTCATGCTCACTCACAAGTATAACACCCAGACTTTGTGAGGATGTGTGATCTTTCCATGTGTATATTTTTGAGGATGGGTAACTTAAGTAAAGAAAAAAGCATGTGCTTCAAATCAATGGCTATGTTTTAATTAATGATTGAATCTTGACCATCCATATTTACAATAATGAAGGATTTGAGCGGATGGCTCACACTCGCTCGCAATAAGAAAATGAAGGGATTGCGATGATGCACGATGGTGACACATGTCTGGTTTGTCTAGTTTGTGAATGACATAGAGAGAAATGCCAGCGTGTTGAGTTTGAGACTTCTGATTGCAGGAAAGTGGGCCCAGGGTGACAAGTGGGAAGTCAGCCAAAGTCAAAAAAGATGAGGATCGTCCGATGTGCCAAGAAATTTAGATCAATGATCAGAATTTAAACTTGAAACACATTCTGCAGATGAAACACTTGTAGTTGCAATTTTTTCCAGCGAAGTTCATCGCACGAGTAGAGAATTTATGGTTAGAGAGAGGTACTTGGATTAATAAAGGAATTGAAGCGACTTCAGCTTAAAGACTTAAAAGAATAAAATTATTCTTATCATTCTAATTTGAAGAAGTTGTAGAGTAGAGGACTCACAGAGCAGGAAAAATTTGCAAAACAGGGGATTTTCAGGCAAAGGAGGAATTTGAGCAAAAAACAAGTAATTGATTCTGAGTTTGTTGTTCTGCATGAAATTAGGGTTTCTAGGATAATTGTGGACTTAAAATTGTGTAAAAACTTAGATTTAAAATTACCATAAAGGGAGAGAATTGTGTCAGTCTGAGTGAAGAAAAAATACCAAAATGGCCCCAAAGAAATATGTTGGCACATTTAATTATGAAGATAGGAGACTTCAAGATGATTTCCTTGAGATGCTACTAGATTTGAAGGAGGGTAAAGAAGAAACTGATATGTGGAAAGCCCTAATAGGAGAGGTACACCCTGGGGTAAAAGATAGATTTGATGAAATTTCTCATTCTCATATGCCATTGAGAGGACTGCAAATTTTTTGATGGTGGTATGGGCAAGCTAATGCAGAGTGTCCATTACGTAACATTTAGCAATATGACTTAGGTAAAATAGTTATTCCTATAGTCTTCAAGGATGTAGACCTAATTTTGGAAATAGTGTCCAGATATGATTAGATAACCCACGAAATCAGAGATATTGATGGGAACGTGCTCCTAAGAATTAATGTTGAATCCATAAGAGAAGCTTTTGATCTGCACAACCCTAAAGAAGTTACATATAGAGTTGATTTGAAAATATTTGAAGAAGCTTTTGATGATGCAGGGTTGGATATGCAGGGGAAATTATTGTTACCATTTGTTGAAGAAGTTAATGGAGTAAGGCTTTCTATTCATGCCATAAGAACTAAATTGGCAAACAGCAAAAATTACAACACTACATTGGTAAATACACATACAACTTTATACTAGGTGTTGGGGCTGCAAAATATAAATAAATTTTCTAAAGAAACAACGTGGATATGTTGGGGTCTACAGAAAATAGGAGGGGATTTATTTTAGATTACCCTACATATTTGGACAAGCACATAAATGAAGGTTTAGCAGCAATAAAGGAATACAAAAGAGTACCTTTCAGATGGTATTCCCTTCTCATGCATTTGATTCTTTTCTATTTCAAGGATTATTTTGCACAAACTATTGATTTAGATGTGGGGAGAGATGGTATAAGGTTACCGGTTCAGTTGTGGACCATAGTTTTGTCATCAGATTGGGAAGGTGCTAACTTGGTGCCCTTTGAGAATGATTTTGCATATTTGCTGAGGAAGAGGCTGATTCATCAAGTTGAGAATTTTCCATTTTTGTTAAAATGTTTTCTTAGGCCTTTGGATTATGATGTCAAACCACCAAAATTCCATAATTGGGGTGACATTTATTTCTATAGAAATACAACTATGATCAGAATATATGGATTCCCTGGAAGGCCTTTTGTGCTTCCAAGATATGTACCTTTGAGGATTGGATTTCTGGAAGTGATGAGATAGATTGCAATGTTGCAGGAGACTAATTTTCAAGCAAATAAGAAGAATGGTACATTCTTCCCAGAATTAACAATTTTTCACCATTTTGCAGTAACAAAAGGGGGAAAGAATGAATTATTTCATTTGTTGAGGCCCTATAATTTTGTTGTTAGTTCAAAAAGACTAAATGATATTGAGGGTTTTTATGCAAGGTTAATGAGGAAGATAGCTAGACCTTCCAAAGGCACCCATCAGTTTGAATTCCCTGAGGACATAATCATAAATGATGAATATATGAAGTCTCAGTGGAAAAAGAAGTCATACTATCATACATACAATGATATGTTGAGAGAAATTCATGAAATAGACCCAGCATATGAGCTCTTTCCAAATTTCAATGATTGGGATAAGAGAATAAGAATTGTGCTAACAAATTTTGTTCAGGTATATGACACTCTAAATGATAAATTGGGATATGGTAAGAAGGTCAAACTTACCATTGTACAAGACAAAGAAGTGTTGGAAAGTTGAATTCCTGAGGATGCATGAATCATTTTGTGTTGTCATCATGGCAACAAAGTCATGTTTAGTTTTTTTCATGAAAGAAAAAATGACTAAGTATGGAAAACAGGGCAAACAGAGATATTGAGTGATCAGCACATTAGCGCACATGCGAGAGATCGAGTCAGTGTATGTGCATTTAGATATATGTTTTATGACATGTGTACATGCTACATCCAGACACGCACAGTATGGAACAATAATACAAAAAAGTTACAGGCGGATCAGTAGACCAGCAGTCCAAAAGATAAAGCATGGAAGCCGACTAATTTTTATATCAACGTGAATTATTTTGTAATGTAATGGCTAAGTGCCTTTGGTTATATGTTTTTAATTATGTAATTAAAATTGTAGTAAAAATGCTTGATCCGACTTGTTCGGAAGCATTCTATATTTTGTTTTAGGGCCGACTAGTGTTTTGTTTTGGGTCGCACCTATTTGGATATAAACATATAAGTATGTAATGTAAAGTTATGTTACAAGGGTCGATTATTATGTAAGAGGAAGATACAAAAGTGCAGTACAATGAAGTCAATATCTAATATATCTCTTTAAGAGAGTAAGAGTATCCGCGCATACACGAAACTGATCAGACAGCAATGTCATCACAACAGTTCATTTTGATATAGTATATATCATCTTTCAGAAGGTTGTAGCCTTCATCCTATTGGGTATTAATCCTAGGTAGTGAGCCATATACCTTTAACAGGGTTTTTTAAAAGACTCTTAACAAGTTCAGACATTTAACCAGGTCATTGTACTTATATTGTAAAGACTACTTCTAATAGGGCAAATGAACTTTAACAGGTTCATTATACCTAGTACAATATTTGTGGATACTAATTCCCACCAGGGTTTTCCTCTGATCAAGGTTTACCTATAATCATATCATGTGTTATGAGTTCTTATGTTAAGCTTCATTCTATGTATGTTTGATTTATATTTAAGTTGCTGAAAAGTAAATAATAGACAAACACTGATTCACCCCCCCTCTCAGTGTTTCCAACAATTGGTATCAGAGCTTTGGTCCTCAGCAAATAAGTTTAACCACTTGAGGAGATCATGGACTGAGCAGAAGAAAAACATTTGAAAAATAATCTTGAAGATATTGATAGATCTAAAAAATAAAATGAAGAACTTAGACTGAAAGTTGATGGCTCACAAATGCTTATCAAGAAATTAAGAAAAGATTTGAAAGATTGTTCTACAATTGATTTAGGGAAAATGATCAAAAATATCAATGAAGAGAATATGTCTCTGAAAGATAAAATTGAAAATCTAGATGAACAACTCACAGATAGCCAAATTGCTATTGAAGAAAAGATCAAAGAAAGCAAACAACTAGATGATGAACTCTTGAAAGCAAACATGAAAATCCTGGAATTGGAAAACATAAAGAAGAAGTTGGAATCTAAATTAATAGAAGCAAAGGATAAGATTGATAAACTTCACACAAGTTTTGATTCACTTCAATCTCAGCTCAATGCACAAAAGAAAAAAGGTGACACTACTGGTCTTGCATTCAGTGTAGCACAAATTGAAGTCAATTCATTGCAAGAAAGAAAGAAACCTCATGAAGCATCTTCAGAAGCAAAGAAAGAAGCAAATATTGAAGAGATTAAAACAGATCCACCAAAAAGAGAAATCAAGCAAGTTAACAAAACTCGTTATGCATATAACAAACATGGTCATTTGGCAAGAGATTGCAAAGAAGTAAGACCTTTTAATGGCTATTGTTTCTCCTATAACAAATTTGGTCATAGGGCTATACATTGCAGAACAAATCAAAGAAATCAGTCACAGTAGAATCAAAGAAGAATGAATCAAAACAATCAAGGAAATCAACCTCAAAGGAATCTGTAGAACACTACATGTCAGATATGCAACTACAATGGACACATAGCAAAGCAATGCAACATGATGAACAAGAGCATCAGACCTCCTATCATTTGTCATACGTGGAAGGGCTAGACACATCTCAAAGTTTTGTAGATCTAAAACTCAAAAGCAAGAGGATCCTAACAAGTCACTATTTGAAGAGAAAGGAGAAGTTAAGTTTGTTCAAGAAAATGAAGATTCAAGAAAAATTTGGGTTGAAGTAAAGAAGGACAATGATGTTGACAAAGTAGTTGATGCATCCACAGTGGACGCACCCTCTACTTCTACTTGAATAGAACTTCTTGGTCTTAGGGGGAGCTATTCTAGCTCAGGACCCCTACATGGTTGGTATACTCACCTCTAAGTATGCGCCTATGAATTAATGGTTACAAGAACATAATATTATTATATGCATTCAAGCACTATCTAAAATGCATCGGGATCTAAGTTTCAAAATCTCTGAGTAATTTGTTTATGGTTGCAAACATTAAATGTGGTAGATTGTATAAAGAAAGTAAGTGTTCAATCTTCATCACACTTGCATTTGAGAGCACAGAATTTGGAGAGTATTGGAGCACTAGATATCAAGGTATGGAAGCATAACAAATTTGGCAGTTAAGCGAATGGATAAGAAGTTTGGAACGGAACCCTAGCAGTCATGCCGTTTCAGAATTTTGTGAAACCCTACTTAAGCAAGTTCCAAGTAAGTATGGCAACCCCAGTTGTATTTGATATAGTAGAGAGGAAGAGATTTGTATTCAAGAGGCATACATTCAAATCCATACTGGATGATGTGGAAGGGGCTTTCTCCAAAACCCCGCTAGGTGTTGTTCACGTGGAAGATATCCGCGCGTATATTTACTGTAAAAAGGAAATAGTGGGAGATATCAACATAGCCACTCATATGGGATCTATGATAAAACCTGATTACACATTCAAGGATGGGTTTGCGCACTTGATTGATAAGCCTATTTTTGAATATTCAAATGTGCATGAGTTTGATGAGCTAGAATGGGTGAAGATTTTGTTAAGAAGAATACATAATGATCTTTATTGGATTGGTGAGGTCCCTTTGTGTATCACTATAGACCTAATCCATGAATTAACTAGACTTCCCTAGACTGGACTAGTTTTTCCTACTGGTAAGGATGTCAAGAAACAAATTGAGCAAGTTTGCCTATCTAGAAGTGACAAGTGTAGAATAACAGTTGACCCTATCGAAGAAGATGACATAAAACTCTTAACAATGATACTTGGGTATAATTTTCAGCAAGCAAGTAGGTTGAACAGTGTCTCTGTAGCAACAGTCCTAGCAGCTATCAGAATGGTGAAGGATAACACTCAATACAACTTATGTGAGATCTTGCGTAGTCAATTGATTGACAATATTTGAATTATCAAGCATGACAGGAGCAAGACATTCAGGTTTGGATCTCTGATCATCTACTTGTATTTCCATATAGTTGGAAAGGTTGCAAACCTTTACCTAGACAAGAGCAAACCCACAATGTCTCAGATTTCTCTTAAGGTCACTTTAGAGAGCAGTGCAAGGAATGCCATGGATATGGATACAAAGAAATTCAAGATCAAAATTCAAAATAGGTTTAGACTATCTGAGAAGATAGTTGAAAAATATAAGGATACCATATGTTTCATGGTAGAAATAGATTGCACATGCATGGAGGCAGTTGAACCTAGAACCAAATGGATTCATCCTCTTTGTAATGAAGTGGAAGAACATGTGTTAGAAGGATATGCGCAAGTTCTATTATCTGCACCCAAAGACCCTAATGAGCCTAGGTGGGGCACCTACAGAGAGAAGACCAATGAAATGGATATTATCTTACATAGTGCTGATAATAAAAGGAAAGCATCTAGAATTAAATCTAACATACTGAAATTTCATGGAGTCACTCAAGAAGATCTTGACAAAGCAAGAGATGCCAAGATAGAAAAAGAACTTGAGAAAGATGAACAGATCCAGAAGAAGAAAAAAGTAGAGAGCACCTCTACACCCTCTAACACCATTGACTTAGATTCATCTCCACTGTCTACACCAAGCAAGAAGACTAGAGGAAGAAAACAAGTGCCCACAAATCACCCATCCTCAAGGAACACTCAGAGCAAAGCAAAGAATACTCAAGCTCTTTCGAAGGTAGGATTTAGACCTAGTCTAAATGTTTTGAGGAACATGATTGTGAATGAAGGGATATTAGATACACTTTCTGAAGTATATGACAAGTATCAAGAAATTGATAAGACTGAGATACACTCTATGATCATATCTCATATGATCAAGTTTAAGAAGACAGTTCTTGAACTCAAGACAGTGATACCGAACCAGTTATGGAACTATTGGAGATCATGAAAAGACATGCAATAGAGGAAGATACGAAGATTAAAGAAGAAACATTGGATACTCTTCTCCCTATATGCTTGCATGATGAAAAGTCTATATTATTAGATCTGATGAAGCCTCATCTCCAAACTAAGGCAAGGACCTTACAGATTATGAACAAAGAGTATGAGCAGATAGGTAAGGAGACTGAAAAGGCATTTGCACAAGTGTTTATGGATAGACACATGTATCCACCAATGGTGCCTATAGCAAAAGTTAATCTAGATCCTCCCAAATAGGTTACAAAACCAGTTATTTAGATAGCGCCTATGACAGGTCCACAGGTTTCAGCACCCACAGTGACAATAACTTCTGATATAGATAAAGACTCAGAAGACACTATAGTAGTTCACAATGTCAAGATATCCATGACTGCATCTGAAAAAGATATGGACAAAGTTGATAAGGCATTTGTAAGCACTGAAGAAATGTGCACTGATGATACCTCTGCACAACAA
>MU228352.1:828049-840260 GCA_018584345.1 Thuja plicata | reverse complement strand
GGAAAAGAGAGGGCCATCTACTATCTAAGTAGGACTTTGGTTGGATATGAGCTAAACTATATGCCAATTGAGAAGTCATGCCTGGCAGTTGTTTTTGCTTCCCAGAAGCTAAGACACTATATGTTGAGTCACCAAATGAAATTGGTCGCACATATTGATCCTCTGAAGTACCTCCTAAGAAAAGCAGCACTCATGGGATGAGTGACAAAGTGGGTAATGATCTTAAGAAAGTTTGACTTTGAGTACGTAGATAGAAAGGCTATCAAAGGACAAGTGATAGCAGATCAGCTAGCAGAGGCACCGATTCAGGACCACCAGCTTATTATCTCTAACTTTCCTGACGAATCTATCATGACACTAAAACTGTCGATTGAGGTATGGCAACTTTATTTTGATGGATCATGGATGAACCATGGTGCAGGTGCAGGAATAGTTCTTATCACTCCAGATCATGATAGAATTCCAAATTCTTTTAGACGTAACTTCCAATGCACCAACAACATAGTAGAATATGAAGCATTGGTCATCAATCTAAAGATAGCCATTCAATGGAGAATCAAGAACCTTAAAGTCTTTGGCGATTCGTAGTTGGTCATCAGTCAGGTCAACAATGATTATATGACCAAAGATGAGAAGTTCATACCATACAGAGCACATATGGAGCAACTGCGCACCAAGTTTCATTACATTCTCTTCGAGCAAGTCCCACAAGCACAAAACAAATCTATAGATACGATGGCTACCATAGCATCACTTATTGATATGCCAAGTAATGATACCAAATTCTAGTTTCTAGTGGAGAAACTCTTGGTGCCATCACATCAGGCATCTATCATAGAATCAGCGTGTGTCCTTGTTGGTCCTGAATCCCCATGGTACCAAGATGTCTATAGCTATCTCCAAAATAATGTATTACCCCCAAACTTGTCTAGGAACCAGAGAAAATCCCTCATCTTCCAAGCCTCTAGATATACCATCCTCTCAAATACTCTATACAGATGAAGTCTAGATGGAACATTACTACGATGTCTCACTTCCATGGAATCCCAAAAAGATTTGTATGAGGTACATGAAGGAGTTTGTGGAACCCGTGGAGGTGGCAACAGCTTAGCTAAGAAGATAATCTACATGGGATACTATTGGCCCATAATAGAGATAGATGAACACAAGCACGTTCAAAGGTGTAGACAGTGTCAAATTCATGGAGACCTCATCCATGCACCAGCATAGGAATTAAATACCATCACATCACCATTACCATTTTCAATGTGGGGATTTGACCTAGTGGGAAAAATCACACCTTCTTCAACAAATGGACACAAGTACATCATAGCAGCAATGGAATACTTTGCCAAGTGGGTGGAAGAAATTCCCCTCACTTACATCACTGGAAAGTAAATAGCAATGTTCATACTTAACCACATCATCTGTTGATATGGGATACCCCAAACAATCCTGACAGATCATGGTACACCTTTCCAGAACAAGGATGTTGAAGACCTATGTGAACAGTTCCACATCAAACAAGGGTTCTCCTCATTTTACTACCCTCAAGGGAATGGCCAAGCCAAAGCTACAAACAAAATGATCCTAAAAATCCTGAAGAAAATAGTGAATGACTCAGGGCAAGACTGACATTTACAGCTTAGTCCCACATTGTGGGCATATAGAACTAGTGTGAGAACACCTATAGGAGCCACTCCTTCTCCCTAGTCTATGGATTAGAGGTGGTATTACCCCTCAAAGTAGAAATCCCATCCCTGAGGATATCATTGAAGAACCTGGTTTCAGATGAAGACTATAGAGTAGCAAGGCTCAGTGAACTAGAGTTACTAGATAAAAGAAGGCAGCATGCCTTCAACCACTTACAAGGATATCAGAATCACCTTAGAAAGAACTACCATAAGAAGGGAAATCCATGAAAATTTGAGGTAGGAGACCTTTTCCTCATGGAAAATTAGAAGAATCAAGCAGAGCGAGTCAAACCTGGTAATTTTGAGCCTAACTGGCTAGGACCATTTGTTATTGTCAACTCTACTCAAAGTGGGGCATTCACACTAGCAACAACACAAGGAGATCATCTCCCTGGCTACATCAACAGCATGCACCTGAAGAAGTTCTACCCTTAAAATTCTCAAATGGTTAAGGCATTTATCTACATATCCAGAAAATACCAAAAAAACAAATCAAAAAATACAAAATTTACCTTGGTGAAAACCTGGCAATCAGGTACTTTGGCGACAATCAAAAAAGAAAAAAAAAAGGCAAAAGAGTAAAGATAAAACAAAATCACTCTCTCAGTGAAAACCTGGCAATCAGACGCTATTGAGTAGGTACCTTGGTGAAAACCTGGCAAAGGCACCGAGTGTTCAAACCAGCTTCACCATCAATGAGCTCCAAAAAGCTTGAGCACACTTCAAAATGCAAGACTGACTATCCTAGGCAATATCCAGAAGCATAATCCCCTCTGAGCACCAAGCACTTACCCATGGTTAATACTAGTCCACTAGACTAGGGGGCGATTCAAAATGTCCTGAAAAAATCCTAAAAAAAAAGATCAAAAATCAAGAGAAAATCAATCTTCATCAAAAAAACATTCAAAAAAAAAAAATTTGCAAAATCCAAAGTAATAAAACCAACTCGGTTATAAAGAGAGAAAGGGGCAAGAAATCCCAGTCAGTCAAATGTCACAATCATGAGCTTTGCAAATCGGCATTGGGCTCATCTGACATAGCTTTATCAATCTATAAATTCAAGCAACAAGCAGCTGGCACCCAAGCCAAAATATCAATTGTCACAATCATGAGCTTTGCGAACAAGCATTGGGCACATCTGACATAGCTTAATCAGCTACCAATATGATCAAAGCAATCAAATCTATCAATCAATACTGTCACAATCATGAGCTTTGTGAATAAGCATTGGGCCCGTCTGACATAGCTTAATTAGCTGCCAACACGATCAAAGCAATTGAGCCAATCAAGCCTATCCAAAGAGTCGAGCCAATCAAGAGAATCCACTGCATTGAGGAACCATCCAAAAATATTGACTAGGTTAGTCAAGTCAGTCAGATGTTAGTCTATTTTTTGCGGTTATGTTCTTATGCTACTCCAAGATCCACCATGTGAGGGGAGTAGCTATGATAGATCATGACTTATTTTCTTTGATTGTTGTCTGTTGAATGTTCACTTCGATTTTAGGGCCATGATGATTTAGGATAAAAGTGGTAGGCACTGTCACTTATTTGGTAGCCACACAGTTCTATGATCTAAGGTTAACCTTGGGAAAGAATTGGACATTCCTTCTCTTTTATTTTTCTTCTTTGGTTTATAGAATCAAGAGCTTGCAGCACTATTCAGATGGACTCTAAATGCATTGGAGTTCTATCTTGGTTTCTATGGTCTTTCCCTTTATGTTGCGAACAAGAGCTCATGATGCTATCTAGATGGACTCTAGGGGCATAGGAGTTCTATCTTGTTTTCTTGGCTTTCCCTTTTGGAAATCAAGAGCTCATAGTCTTATCCAGATGGACTATGGGTGCATAGGAGTTCTATCTTGGTTTCTTTGTTTTAGATTAATTTCAGAGGACAAGTGGTATCTAGATGGTCAATATTTGGGTGCTTTTGGCTCTCTTTCTTTTCAAACAGGGAACATAGTTGAACCCAGATGGTCAATATTTGGGTGTACTATAGGTCTCTTTCTATTCAATCTCTCTACTCCTTCCGCTATCAAGAGGTTGTGGCGGTATCCAGGTGGTATGTGATCTGGATCATTCGACGCTCTTTTGGAATATCAAAAAATACAAAAAGAGATGCAATGATGACAAATATTGGAAACAGGGGCAGCGACTTGGGACATTCATCCTTTCTATTAGATCATATCTACCCAAAAATGCAAAAAAGAAACTTTCTATCATTACATTCTATTAGATCAATCTTAGAGCACATCTATCCAAACTAACTTCTTTCTAACTAACACATGCATTACTCAGATATTTTGTGCATAGTAGATTGTGTTCATTCATTAAGTGCATCAGAAAAGTAAAAAACCATGGTAGTTTGCATACATGATAAATCATAAAAACACATGCATCCATAAGCATCTCATATAAAATACATTTCATATCTACCATCCTGCATGAGCATGTCATTAACATAAGAAAAGTAAATCATCCATGTACAAGTTTGCATAATAGAAACATAATGCATATTCATCTCATCATCTAAAAACATCATAAGCATGTAGAATCTATAAATAGGTAAACCATTGCACATCATATCAAAAACATAGCTGCATCTCATGTAAATCAAAATATCTGAGTACAATTGAAGGGTCACAATTTTGATCAAAGAAGGTAATCACATATATATCAAATATCAATGTATCAGGGATACAAAAATGGTACTACTCATAGTATACAATGAATCACTACAAAAATGATACATGGAACATGGTCAACAAGAGCTACCCCCACCCTCGCTAGGAGGCACACGAGGGGGAGGCATATCATAATCTATTCTGTGAGAGGATCCAGGAGCTCTGACACCACTACTCTGAGAATGTTGAGCCATGTTGGATCTCTGCGATGCTATATAACTAGGCACCCTCTGTGTCGCAAGAATTGTGCCCTCATAATGGCGTTTGTAGTAGTCAATCTCTCTTTGAGTGTCTTTCCTAGATCTATAGTACCTGTCCAGAATATCTCTATGGGCAACATCCTGTACACTATCAATGAAAGAGCAGACCTCAGCCTGAGCCTGTCACTCTCTAGATTCAGCTATTGTAACACAAGCCTCCAAGGCAGTCGCACCTGCATTAGATAAGGCAAGTCAGGCCTACAAATCTTGAACCTGCTAGGTGAGGCACTCCACCTCTGAGGTATTATCATCCATACCACCCATGGAAATGTCAATATCACCCTCCTATGCCTGGCCTCCCAATCCCTCACCTCCTCTCCGCTTGAGAACCAAGGAATCATCAGAACTCTCTAAACTCTCCCCTGTGCTACTCCCGGTACTACCACTATCCCCAGAGGAACCTATCTTAGAACTCTACTCATCTAGAGCCTTCACATCTATAACTACAATCTCCACATAAACACCCTCAATAATAACTCTATCCTCATGTCTGGGAGCCAAAACTGTAGCTGTCCACCTGCAAACCCTCTGTACCAACTGAGGTGCCTCCTCCTCTATAGCCTCCTCCTCCTCTACGATAGCACCCAACCCAACTCTGGGAGCACTAGTCTATCCCCTACTCTCGCCACCACTAGTCCATCCCCCACTCCTGCCACCACTAGCCCTAACCTCACCACTAGCACCCCTGGGACCAGGATCATCACCTCCATCATCTCCTACCCCCATCCTCCATCTCAGCCACCACCCCTCCCTCCATCACGACCTCCCCTAACATGTCGTACCCATCAGGACCTCCTCATGATAGTCCTGGGAACAGGACATGAGACATCTATCAGTGAAACAGGCCGATGCTGCAACCAATGGGCATCATACTGTGGTGTAGTGCATGCAAAAGACAAACTCAACTATCAGTACAAGAGCAGGTCAAGACATAAGTATCAAAACAAGATATGAGAAAGAATCAAAGAGTAGAAAGGAAGTACATAAGTAATCAGAACAAGACAAACTTGGGTCTACAGTGGTAGAGCGCCAAGTCCATGCCACGAGAAGCAATCCCAAAAAATCAGTGCGAGCGGCATCAAGTGATACCACACCACCCCATATGGCAATATCCTTCAATCTCTGAGCAAAGTAGGCGTAAGAATCAGATACATCTTGTTGCTCTCCAAATTGGCATAACACCCTATCGATGTTATGAAAATCTATCATATGGATGTGATCAGTCACGCGACTAATCAAGTATCTCCACTATCAACAAAATGGGAGATGGATGTCCTCTCCATCCCAGACAGGACAATCTCTATATGGCCTCCAAATAAAATATGGAATCATATCCAACTGCTAATACCAATATGTTAGGTGACCCATGTGTGTCTAAACAATAGCACCATCATACATAAACACATACGACCTATTCATTGGGAGAGCACGGGCACCAACCAAACGACAGACTGCAATATGCTCCCATGCCCAAATCTATAGAAAAGTAGCACTGCAGCCGAGTGACTTACCATCAAGGTAAGCCACATACATCATGTGAAAATGCATGTGGGCCAACATGCATGGACCCCAAGAAAAAATAGTATGGTCTCAGACCATACTCGGCAAGACACTACCAAAGCTGACAGAAAAACCACGCTGTCGACGATCGGGGCATAGAATCCCACATATCAAACTACCCAGCAATGTGGACAGTCTATCAAGGCCTAACCAGAACCTAGACCAAGGAATGTCATAGTCACCAGCAAGCTCGAGATGATCCCGAGGCAATCCAGAAAGCTTAGTTAATGTGACAACACCAGTGCATGTGGAATACTACACAAGCTCACCCTAGATAGGAAGTTGGAGGATGTGATACACATCCTCCAAAGTAATGGTACACTCCTCAGTGGGTAGCCAAAAAGTGTATGTCTTAGAATTCCATCACTCTACTAAAGCAGAGATCAAACCCCTATTGGTCATGATCTTGGGCATATAACATAACCAATATAGACTAAGATCGTGAAGCACTGACCTCTCATCCTCGATCAACTAAAATCTATAAATGAGTCCCGCCGGCCTGGACTCCCGACAGCACAAGATCCACCCAGTGAACTGCACATATAATAAAATCAAAAAATTATCAGTTTCAATCATTGAGAAAAATAACAGAAGCAAAAAAAATCAGATAATAAACAAGGACATCAGGCAAACAATGTTAAAAAATCAATTACGGTAGATAAGCATGGCATATGCGGTACTTTTAAGCAATTACAAAACACAAACAACAAGTGCAACATACAAATTTCAATTGCGGCATTTTAGAAACACAAGTGTGGCACACTTATCAATTACAGTAATTAATTGGCAATTGCGGCATTTAAACCATAATTGCGGCAAAATAGCGCTCGATTGCAGCACACAAGGCTTTTTTTCAAAAAGTACAAATTTTAAAAGCAATAAATGACACGCAAAGAGAGAAAACTCATTGGACATCTAGAGCCAGCTGGTCTGCGGTACGTACAGACTCGGTCTGAGATGTGTGTGACACTAGGAAGGCCAGCCATCACTCAAAAATATGAGAAAATAAAAGCAAAATCAGAATACAAACTCACTAAGATGATCAGAGCTCCAAGATCGCAAAGTGACAAATGAAGAGCTCTCTTCGCTACTTATAGGGGTTCCAAAAAACCCTAACATCACTAGGAGCTCCAAAAATTCTTCCCGGTCCTTGGAAACTTTGATGGTCAATTACATGGGCATATTAAAGCATTTTTCAAATCTATCAGCTACACAGTTTCAGAAATTGCAGTTTCAACAAATCAACGCTCGTCTCACGACTTTTCGCTCAAATTTGTTGAGGGGGCATAAATACACCTACTACTGCCAGGGAAAGCTGGGGCAAAATAAAAAAATCTTTGACACAATGCGACAAGTCACATTGCATCAAAGAGGGGCAAATGTAGACACCCTAAAATGGACAGGCTTGCAACTTTACATTAAAAACACTAATTTTCATGTATTAATTAATGGTTTTTTAATCATTAATTAATCATCTATTTTCCTCTAAATTCATTTCCCAAATCACCTAATCAAATTCCCAAAATTAATTAAATAATTAATTTTATTTAATTAATTAACCTTAATTGATTAATTATTATTAATTGATTAATTAAATTCAATTTCCTATAGTTTAAATTCAAATATTTAAAATTACTAATTAAATTCTTCCAATTAAGTTAATTTCAATTAAATTAATTTAGTTTCATTCAATAAAGCAATTCTTAATCAAAAAGAATTCAATTATCTCACATGTTGAAAATAATTATTAAATAAATGAATTAAATATTCATTTATCTTCAAAGAGATAGCTCCAATTAGATCACATGGGTTACTCCACCCATCTCTCCAGTCCACATGGGTAACTTCACCCACCTCTTCAGTTCAAAAAGGTAACTCATAATTATCTCTTCAGTCAACTAAAATCTATCTCATCTTTACCAAATAAAGAGACCTCTCCAGTTCCTTTTGATCTCAACCGTTCATCTCTCTATCTCTGGGATTGATCTCGACCATTCATTTTATCACCAATTCCTATATAATAAACCCTTCATAACCATTTGAAGGATCTAGTATTTCAAACTCTCGTGTGCCATTACTCCGTCAGTTTGGTTCTAGCATTCAAGCCATCTTGCGATCACACACCCGTTTCAAATAGAAAATTTTTGACACTTCTCAAGTCATAGATGCTGCCCCGCCAATACTGAGCATCAAGAACAGTGTTTTGGAAGGAGTAGAGAGAAACAATAGAAGCTTCAAGCATCATGGGGTTTGCATTCATTTGTGTTCCTTTCTCTTTCTTGTACATTTTATTGATTATGTTTCATTGTTATTTGTTTTAGTAGTATCGTGTATTTGGTTTATATCATTTGTGAAACCTTTGCTAGTGACCCTCACCTTTGGAAAGCTTGGGAACCATGGATCACAATCGAAGAGAGGTGTACAATTTCCAACACCAAATCTTGAATGGATTCTTTATTATGAAGAGGCTCGGAAGAAAGTGGATGGAGAGATCACCAAAAAGGGCACTTTGTAGCTTGAATCCTTCAATGGCCTCCCATGGATCTCTTTGATGAATGTGAATGCTTGAATTTTTTATGATGGATGAATCCTTGCTTCAAATATTTCTTGATTTCTTGCTTTAACTTCACTTGATAATGCTTCTCAATTTCTCAAGGATGCTTAGTATCACCTAGTTGATGGTTAGAGAAAATGAGAGAGAAAGGTTTCCTTTTATATGAAATTAGGACACAATCTTCTAAGGAGGCCTACATAAGAGAATTAAATTCCCATTAAAGCCTTTACCCCTAGGAGAGGACCTATGTTAAATATAATTTAGGAATCATCACTTTGGAACCCAAAATAGCTGACCCGAAAGCAAGCTTTAACCTTTTTCAAAGATCGACATCTGAAAACTATGGGACCCTGAAATATGGACCCTGGGTCAAGGTTGAGGTTGAATTTGACCTAGGTTAGGGGTGAGGTTGACCTTGACCTAGGTTAGGATCAAGGTTGACATAGACCCAAAAGTTGGACCCTGACCCTGAGGACAAAGATCTCAGATTTGCAGTCCAAAATGCCAGAAATTGACTAGAGAAAGGTGGAGAATTGGGGCAGAACAGGGGGAAAGCCAGGTCTAAATCAAGAACCCATTCAAGGCACTTGACATGACCCCAAAACCAATTACTCAGAAGGTTAAACCAGTCTACAATGGAAGTGATTCCATTTTTTGACTATATATTTAGCCCCCACTTTAGTAAGAGTATGGACTCAACACAAACTCTTAGTAAAGGAGATCATAAAGAACAGACAATCTTATTGGAATGAAAAAGGGACAAAGAAATCCTCAAGCCCCCAAGGGACTTAAGTCTTTATCAACCCTAAGATCATGATAAGAGAGACATCACTAGTTAAGGAGAGAGAGGGTGTGATTATCTTGCCCAATGAGAACTTATGTCCCATTGTTAACCACACAAGTAAACAGTGTAACTGAAAAGATGGAATTGAACCACCTAGTGAATGTAGCTACTCACTAGTCAACCCATCAGGGAGCTCTGTTCTTAAGGACACCTTCCAACCTTAAGGGATCAAAACATTGAAAAACTAGAGGGATCAAGAGATCTGTCTAAATTTAAACTGGAGGGATCAGAAGATCCTAAAAAGTAAAATAAAATGTAAAATGTCCATGCTTTAAGCATTAGTTTTTAATCCATAAAGGGAAAAAATTTTAAGTGCTTGAAAATATTTTGAACATGCGTGTGTGTGCAAAAGTGAGTAGAGCATATGCCCCCAGGTTAAATTCATTGCTAACACTTTAACAGGAGTAATGGCTTGAACGAAAACATAAACAAGTCTACGGATTACGTTTCCACTACAAGATGCCCCCAAATGAAGACAAATCAAGGGAAATAAACATTGTATAGTCAGAAAATGGAAGCACTTCCATTTTAGACTTGTTTAGCCTTCTGAGTAAGTGGTTTGGGGTCATGAAAAGTGCCTTGACTAGGTTTCTAATCTTGACATGGCTTCCCCCCCTGTTCTGCCTTTATTTCCACCATTTTCTAACTTGATTTCTGCATTCTGGGATACAGACCTGTGTTTCTGGGATTTAGGGACAGGGTCAACCTCCTAGGATAGGGTCAACTTGACCCTGACCTAGGATAGGGTTGACCTCAACCCTGACCTAGGATAGGGTCAACCTCAGCCCTGACCTAGGACAAGGTCGACCTCGACCCTATCCCAGGGTCCAAATCCTGGGAACTTTTAGTTTCTGGATGTCAGTCTTTGCAAAAGTTGTTTCCCACTTTCGGGTTGGCTGTTTCGGGTTCCGAAGCATTGATTCCTAAATTATATTTAATATAGGTCCTCTCCTAGGGGTAAAGGCTTAAATTTTGATTTAATTATCCTATGTAGGCCTCCTTAGAAGATTGTGCCCTAGTTTCATATAAAAGGGAGCTTTCTCCTCTCATTTTCTATAAAGGATCATTACGCAATTGAGAAGGATTTTCAAGTACAATTCAAGAAAGCTAAGGAGAAAGATTTCAAGCAAGCATCCATCCATTCTCAATCATTCAAGCATCCATTTTCATGAAGGAGATCCATTGGAGGCCATTGAAGGATTCAAGCTACATAGTGCCCTTTTGGTGATCTCTCCATCCACCTTCTTCCAAGCCTCTTACAAATTAAAGAACCCATACAAATTAAAGAACCCATTCAAGACTTGGTGTTGGAGATCTAAAAGTGACTGATTGAAGACATCCTACATGATAAATTATACATTCTAGATCCATTTGATGCATACATACTTGTGGATTCACGGATTCAAATCCACCACAAGGGCTTCCATATAAGAAAGGTGAATTTATGTGTTTACTTTGTTTATCTCTACAATTTCAATTATATTATAAGGTTAATTCCAAAACTGGGGTTTGACCAAGGCAAACCCCTCCCCCAGAACAAAAAAACCTTTTTTCTTGCAGGTACAGGTTTGGGACTGTAGATCTGAGACCAGATCTGGATACCCTTTTCGGATTTCTTTCAGACTGTGCGAACAGGGACACTTTCAGAGTTGAGCAGATCAAGTTGGCAAAAGTGGTACAGGGTCGACCTTTTTCATAAAATGACATTAGAATGGAAAAATATTTTTGGGTTTTGTCCGTCTCTGTGTTCCGGTTTGGTATCAACTGTCAGCATCTCTAGAAATAGTCTACAAATCTCAGAAAACAGCAATCTTTGATCTGCAATTTTGTAAGGTTTGTACTTCATCTCATCCATTTCAATTCCTAGAACTATCATATACATTCCTTTCTAAAACGGGAATTTAAGATCTTTCCTCTTATCTCTTATTTCCAAATGATTGATTCATTTGTGCATTGATCCTTTTTGGGTAGATCAATTTGGATCTTTCATTTGTGCATTTGAGGTTGAAAGGAACATCTTATCTTCCCCACACATCACACAAACATCCACTTATTTCAAATGTGACATCTTTTCTTACGTTACATTTTAGTGACCACTTTTTATATGTTAGATTTCATTTGAATGCATTTGGATGTATTTAAATCTATTTTCTATGCATTTCTTTATTCATTATCATGTTGCACAATTTGTTTCAAGTGTTTTTCAAACATCCTTCTATAACTTTTTGGATTAAACAACATCCTCGTCTTACCTTACCATTGAATGATGTTACACCTAGAAATAATTTATCTAGTGTGTGTGATGTTCCTTTATCCTCTCTTGTATTACCTTGTAAGGATATATTAGAGCAAGAAGATGACTTTAATCTTTCTCTCCATCATATTTCTCTTTATGGAGAAGAGTTGAAGATTGATGTTAATTCTTCTCCTAGTATATGTCTTTTATATGAGCCTACTTTAGAATATAATTCTCCTATTTGGGATGAACCTTTGGATTTGGATGTTGATTTCTCTCTTCCTCATGAATCCATTGTGGATGATCCTACTTTTTGGGATGAACCCTTGGATAAAGACATTGATTTATCCCCTTCTCATGATGAATCTTTGATACAAGGG
>MU228352.1:814078-825361 GCA_018584345.1 Thuja plicata | reverse complement strand
GTATATTCTCCTTTACCAAGAGTTTGTGTTGAACTCATACTCTTGCTAAAGTGGGGGCTAAATGTATAGTCAGAAAATGGAAGCACTTCCATTTTAGACTTGTTTAGCCTTCTAAGTAAGTGGTTTGTGGTCATGAAAAGTTCCTTGAATAGGTTCTTGATCTTGACATGGCTTCCCCCCCTATTCTACCTTTCTGTCCACCATTTTCTGACCTGATTTTTGCATTTTGGGATATAGACCTGTGTTTCTAGGATTTAGCGACAGAGTCGACCACCTAGGATAGGGTCTACCTTGACCCTGACCTAGGATAGGGTTGACCTCGGCCTTGACCTAGGATAGGGTCGACCTCGACCCTGTCCCAGGGTCCAAATCCCAGGAACTTTTAGTTTTTGGATGTCGGTCTTTGCAAAAGTTGTTTCCCACTTCTGGGTCGGCTGTTTCAGGTTCTGAAGCATTGATTCCTAAATTATATTTAATATAGGTCCTCTCCTAGGGTTAAAGGCTTAAATGGTGATTTAATTATCCTATGTAGGCCTCCTTAGAATATTGTGCCCTAGTTTCATATAAAAGGGAGCTTTCTCCTCTCATTTTCTCTAAGCATCATTACGCAATTGAGAAGGAGTTTCAAGTACAATTCAAGCAAGCTAAGGAGAAATATTTCAAGCAAGAATCCATCCATTCTCAAGCATTCAAGCATCCATTTTCATGAAGGAGATCCATTGGAGGCCATTGAAGGATTCAAGCTACATAGTGCCCTTTTGGTGATCTCTCCATCCACCAAGCCTCTTCCAAATTCAAGAACACATTCAAGACTTGGTGTTGGAGATCTACAAACGATTGATTGAAGAAATCATACATGATACATTCTACATTATAGATCCATTTGATGCATACATACTTGTGGATTCACAGATTCAAATCTGCCATAAGGGCTTCCATATAAGCAAGGTGAATTTATGTGTTTACTTTGTTTATTCTGCAATTTCAATTATAATATAAGGTTAATTCCAAAACCGGGGTTTGACCAAGGCAAACCCCTCCCCCACAAAAAAAAAAAAAAATTCTTGCAGGTACAGGTTTGGGACTGTAGATCTGAGACCAGATCTAGATACCCTTTTTGGATTTCTTTTAGACTGTGCAAATAGGGACACTTTCAAAGATGAGAAGATCGAGTTGGAAAAAGTGGTACAGGGTCGACCTTTTTCATAAAATGACATCAGAATGGAAAAATATTTCTGGGTTTTGTCTGTCTCTGTGTTCTAGTTCGGTATCAATTGTCAGCATCTCCAAAAATAGTCTACAGATCTCAGAAAATAGCAATCTTTGATCTGCAATTTTGTAAGGTTGGTACTTCATCTCATCCATTTCAATTCCTAGAACTATCACATACATTCCTTTCTAAAATAAGAATTTAAGATCTTTCGTCTTTGCTCTCATTTCCAAATGATTGATTCATTTATGCATTGATCCTTTTTGGGTAGTTCAATTTGGATCTTTCACTTGTGCATTTGAGGTTGAAAGGAACATCTTATCTTCCCCACACATCACACAAACATCCACTTATTTCAAATGTGACATATTTTCTTACGTTACATTTTAGTGACCGCTTTTTATATGTTACAAACATAAACATACAAAAGAACATAGAAGGGATATACCTACTGTGGGTTTAGTATGATCATAAGATAACATGTACATATAAATATGATATTATTTTAGATGAATTGACATCATTCCCCAAAGAAAGTAGAACTACAATCATAATGGAGGAAAGAAACTTAAGAGTTATGAAGAAGAATCTTTTCGGACCACAACCTAGAGACCAAAAAGAATCAGTGCTACCATGTCGCAGATCATAGTAGATTATACAAGGGAAAAATTTATGAATAATAGCACAAGTAAAACATAACATAGAAACAACATATAGAAGAATAAAGATACATATAGAGGAATTGTACAATAGGTTTGAACATTTTATCACCTTGCACCAACAAAGTAACAAGGGTCATATAAAATAATCTAACAAACATTTAGCAAACACATTACGGGAGAAGCACAGTACAGCATGCAAACACAAAAAGGGCTACCATGAAGGATAGGCCAATCAAGTGCATCATCGACCCTCCCTATCTTGGCTTATGTCATTTAGGGTAGGTGGACAACTCACAAGAGGGACTATATCTAATATAGTAGGAATGATAACAAGTTCCAAACAAGGATCCTCTTGAGAATTGTGTTTCTCAATAATAGGTGCAATTGTTAATTGAGTTGAAATCATGTGAGGTAAGTCAGCATCAAGATCAATGGTCTCATATTCATCACTAAGATCAATAGGATCATCTAAAGTATCCTCCTTGTCAAGATTAATTGAAATGGGATCTAAGATGTCAATAGGATCATCATAATCATTCATCTTAACATCTTTATGAATATTGACTTCTTTTGACACATCAGGCATAGGTTGGTCAAAAGAAGGTAAAGAGTTTTGAAAAAGAGAAGCACGAGCCCTAGCATTATCTCTACACTTCTTACGATGTTCATTAGCAGATTTTTTGTGTTTTTCTTTGCTTAACACATGTTGAGGACTAGGAGGAATGACCACAGGTTCTATAGGAGGATTCTCAATGGGTTGTAATGAAATAGTATAAGTTTGATTATTAAAATTAGAATTAATGGATAAGGGAGGTATGGAAGGAGTAGGAAAAAGACCATGGTTGAGATCTATCTGAAGCATGCCTAACTCAGCAATTTTATGGTGTTTGTAAGCTTGGTATGAGTGAAAGAGATGATCAGGGTGAGGAGGACATGAATGAGGTAATGAAGGCCAAAATAAATCAAGAGTAGCACAATCTCTAGGCCTAGAAGGTTGATACAAACTATGATTAATCATTTTGACTTCTCCATTATGAATGAACTTAAGATATTTATGAATAGGAGAAGAGATAGCATGCATAGCAGATATCCACAGTAAACCAAATTTGATTTGAAATTGATCAAAAGTAGGAATAACAATGAAGGTAGTATCTACCACTTTACCACAAAGTTCCACCGGTAAGTTGATAGAACCAAGTGCAGGATAAAGAAAACCATTAAAATTTTGGATCCACGCATCAGATGGATCATAGAAATCACATTGTAAGTTTTTCATAAAAATATTTTCCTCAGTAATGACATTTATTAAAGATGTGGGATCAACAAGACAACCATGAGTAGGTATCTTAGCAATCCTAGCATAGATATAAAGGGGACCATCAGGAGCTTTAATTGTTTTAGAATCATCAAAGGTGATTAAAAGTTCCCTAGGTCACTTATCCTTAGTTTGTTTTTGAGGTTTAGGTGCAACTAGAATTTGAAGTAGAGGTGAAGGTTCTTGAACAATAGGTTGAGATGAAACAACACACTCCACATGATTAACAATGTGATTAAGATCATCCATCTTTGAATCATAAACAATATCCACAGAAGATGGTAGAGCTATGGTATTAGTATCATGTGTAGGTAAAGGATTCATATAGATTTGAAGGTTTTTAATAGGAGGAGAAATATATTTATTCCCACTACCATCAAAATTATCAACAGACAAAGCTTTAGAATCAATTAAATCTTGAATTTTATGTTTTAGATAATAACATTTTTCAGTATCATGGCCATTCTGGCGATGGTATTGACAAAAATATTTAGAATCAAAGGATTTAGATGTTGTCATGGTAGGGAGAAGAGGTCAAATAGGAAGCAAGGTAATCATATTAGCACTTAACAACTACCCATTATAGAATGCAAAGTTTCAGAGAGAGGAGTAAATGTATGATTCATACGGAAAGTAGTGGATGCAGAAGTGGCATTATTGGATGTAATAGCAACTTGATCAGCGACCGCATTCATCTGTTTATTAATCTTGACATAATTGTTAGGTTTTTGAAACTTATTAGGATTAGGAGCATTGTCACTCTTATCAATGGGAACATGAGCCATTGGAGTGTTGCTCTCAAATTGACTCACTTGTAACTAATAATGGTGAAGTGCTACACAAAGTTGTTGAAAAGAGGTAAATTCAGTAAGCAGAATCTTATCTCTAATATCCTTTTGTATATTCGAAATAAATATGTGTTGAATATAAATATTAGGAATAGGATAAGAAATCTGAGCATACAAATGCTTAAATCTACCAATGAAATCAGTTAAATTTTCCTTAATGTTTTGTTTACAATGCATTAAATCAGTTAAGGAAACTTGTGGACCAATGTTATTTTGAAATTGTTGGATAAAGGTATTAGCAAGTTTAGGGAAATAATCAATTGAATAAGGAGGAAAAGAACAATACCATTGCAAAGCCTTATCATGAAAATTTCTAGCAAACAATTTAGCTAAAATCCTATGGTCATGAGCATAATCACTACAAAGGATTTGAAATGTTTTAACATGAGTGACAAGATCAACTTTACCATTGTAATTCTCAAGATGAGGCATATCGGCTTGTTGAAGGATAGTAGCACGAATGATGTCTAAGGATAACAGACTACCCATGTCACATGTAGGAATGCTAAACTTGGATTAGGTTAAGGATGCAAGTTGTTGTTGTAAAGATGACACAGTTTGAGCTAAACTAATATTTGTAGAATCATTAGAGGAAACAGGTGGCATAGAAATGTTAGGAACACTAGGAAAAGTGTAGGAAGCAGTAGGAATAGAAGACACAACTGGTGGAACATTAGGAACCACAGTTGGAAGCAAATTATAATAAATAAAGTTACAATATGATATGAAGGTTGTGAGGTAGGTAGAGATACCGAAGGAGCACTCACAAGAATAGATGCAATTGGGATAGATGTAGTCATCAAAGGAGGAGTATAAGTAGGAATGCTAGGTAAAGGAATAGAAGAAGTTCCCTCACTAGTGATAGGATGTGTATATCCTAACTCTTGAGCCTCTTTAGCTAAAGGTTTAACATTTGAATGCACAAGATGAGTAAGACCACACAAGAAGTTAACACCTTGATCATTATCACGGAGGACTTTCTTAATAGCCTCTATAGCTTGGATAGAATATTTATTATGGTTTTCTTGGATGATCCAATTTCCCATTTTATCAAGTTTGGTTGAGATTTTTTGCACTTGTTCAGGAGGAACTCTTAAGGCATCATCCTCATCATGAGATCAGGGAGAAGAGTTATGCTCTATAGAAGAATTCAAATCATGAGTTATTAAATTATCATCTGGGATCCTAAGGAAAGGAGAGGAAGACTCAGGATCAAAGGAACCCATAAGTCTACGGATTCTTTGAACTGAGATACTATAAGTAGGACTAGAAGTGGTAAAGCTCATACACCAATGCAATACAAATGAACTAAAACTAGATATTGATTTATGAATTTTAAATTTAGTTGAAAGAACATGCAAGATATAGCATAAACATGTAAATCTAAAACCAAAAAGAAAGAGTTGTCTATCGCAGGTTCACCAAAATGTAAAGGAAGAAATTTTTTGGGGATGATTGATTATTATTAGGTGTGTTGTGTTGTATTTCCTTAACCTTTAAATTTAATTGTTGTTTTGAATGTGATAGTATTTTGTGTGATTAAGAATATATGGGGAAGGAAGATAAGATATTCCTCTTTTATCCCCAAATGCACAAATGAAAGATCCAAATTGATTAACCCTAAAGAAGGATCAATGCACAAATGAATCAACCATTTGGAAATGAGAGTAAGGAAGAAGATCTAAAATTTTGTTTTATGATTAAGGAGATATGATATATAATAGTAATTGAAAAGGATGATAGGAAGTACCAATTTTAAAGAATTTTAGATCTGAAGAATGCTATTTTCTGAGGTTTGTACTCTATTTCTAGAAAATCTAAAGTATGATCCAGAATTGAAATGCAGAGACGAACAAAACCCAAAAATATTTTTCTGATCCAACGCCATCTTATGAAAAAGGTCAACCTTGACCCACTAATCTCACCCCTGACCTAATAATCTCGACCCTGACCTGCACAGGTCTGATAGAAAATCTGTTCGCGGATCCGGATAGTTCACTGAAAAGGGTATCCATATCTGAGTTCAAATATTCAATCCTAAACCTGTACCTACAATAAAAAGAGATTTATTTTTTGGGGGAGGGGTTTTCCTTGGTCAAACCCTGGTTTTGGAATTAACCTTAAATATATAATTGAAATTACAGAAGTAAAAACAGTAAATGCATAAGTTCACCTTGCTTGTGAAAGTCCTCGTGGAGGATTCGAATCCTTTAATCCACAAGTATGTATGCACCAATGGATCTAGAATTTATAATGTAGGATGTACTCAATCAATTTCTTGTAGATCTCCAACACCAAATCTTGAATGGGTTCTTGATTATGAAGAGGCTTGGAAGAAAGTGGATGGAGAGATCACCAAAAAGGGCACTATGTATCTTGAATCCTTCAATGGCCTCCCATGGATCTCTTTGATGAATGTGAATGCTTGAATGCTTAATGATGGATGAATAATTGCTTCAAATAATTATTTATTTCTTTCTTTAACTTCACTTGATAATGCTTCTCAATTTCTCAAGGATGCTTAGTATCACCTAGTTGATGGTTAGAGAAAATGAGAGAGAAAGGCTTCCTTTTATATGAAGCTAGGGCACAATATTCTAAGGAGGCTGACATAGGAGAATTAAATTCACATTAAATCCTTTATCCCTAGGAGAGGACCTATGTTAAATATAATTTAGGAATCATTTCTTCGGAACCTGAAACATCTGACCCGGAAGTGAGATTTAACCTTTTTCAAAGACCGACATCTGGAAACTGTGGGACCCTAAAATCTGGACCCTAGGTCAAGGTTGAGGTCAACCTTGACCTAGGTTAGGGGTGAGGTTGACCTTGACCTAGGTTAGGGTCAAGGTCAACATAGACCCAAAATTTCAACCCTGGCTCTGAGGTCAAAGATCTCAGGTTTGCAGTCCAGAGTGCCAGAAATTGACTAGAGAAAGGTGGAGAATTGAGGCAGAACAGGGGGAAAGCCAAGTCTAAATGAGGAACCCATTCAAGGCACTTTAAATGACCCCAAACCACTTACTGAGAAGGCTAAACCATTGTACAATGGAAGTTCTTTCATTTTCCCACTATACAATTAGATTTTCCATCATTTGTGCTCTATCGTTCGATCATCTTCTTCATAATTCTCAAATTGGTAAACCACTTCATTTTTACCTCAAAAATTGAACTTTTCTTGGAACTCTCATTATTCAATTTAACCACTTGATCTTCACCTTAGATATTCTCATTGAATTTTCACGTTCGTAGATCTTCTATGAAACTTCATTTAATTCATATCCTCATCCATGTCATCATCGCTTCACATTAAATTTGATCTTATCATCATTTATAATTAATATCCTATACTTGGTAATAATTGTTGTGCAACTCAATAACTGTGTTCATTCACTTTTCAATGTCAAACTCATCTTTGGTGCTTGGTGCTTAACTTTCACTCAATGATTAGTAATTACAATCGACTTACATAACATTCTACCGATAGAGTCTGTCTAGCTCGGTAAAGTAACTCTTTCAGTCATAAGTTTAACTCTTTTTAGTTTCCAACTTAATCAATCAATTGTACCAATTTGATAATATCAAATATATAGTAGCAAACAACTATATCACCATTACTTCATAATTTTTTAATCTGTATTTGTCACCCATTTAACTTCTCTTCTTAAGATATGGTAACATAAAAATTAATTAATCAATTGCTTGATATCAATGACAAAACAATAACTAATCTAACCATTTCTACAATCATGATACTCAGTACACTTGGTCTTCATCATCTCTATTAGATTTTCATCAGTTAATTAATACTATTGATACATCTACCCCTAGATTTGGAACATTTGAGGAGTCTTCATTGAAAATTCACAATAAACTAAGAGCACCAGTGATCCAAAGAAATGTAAAGAAAAAAATTGGCAAATCTTAGGACGTGATGACTAATATTAGGAATAAAATGGAAAGTAAGAAGGCAAGCACATCTGTTACTATTGGAGATAAGAAAAAAGCTGAAATTGAAGAATTCACACCTCAGAGAGTCACTAGGAGTTCAACATTAAAGAAAACTCAATCTACCACTCTTACTATGACTAAGCCACAAAATAAGTCACCTCTGACTATTCAGAAAAATTATAGAAGGAAGAAAGAGAAGACATCTCATTAAAAAGAGTCAAAAGGTAAGAAGGAAAGTAAAGATAAAGTTTAGGCAAAATAAGTTGAAACTAAATATGATAAGGAACAAGAAGAACTAACACCTAGTGGGAAGAAGTCCTCTGTAGTAGGAAAACATACTATGAAATCTATAAAAGTTGTTGATGTTATTCCATCTGATAGCATAATTCAAGATGTTAGGAAGAATGGAAGAATGAAAAATGTGGTGAACCATTTTGATGCATGTGTCACTGAAGACAAGAAGAAGATAGAATATTTAGTTGTGGAGATTCTACATACTTTTTGCAAAACACCTAGTGAGCTATACAATAAAATACCTAAGGAATTGTTTAAGGAAGTTGAAAAAATATGGAGAGAAAATTTAAAGGTTGATAGAGTAATGATGGAGCAAGAAATTTCACTATTGCAACCTATTTTAACAACTAAGGAAGTGAAGGTAATGGTTGAAGCAATGAGATCAGAATTCAAGACAAGAAACAAAGTAACAAGGAACCAAGGAACCAAGGAGAAATCAATAGAAGAGAAGGAAAAGGTCAAGAGTCTAAAGTTGAAGAGATAAATGATGTCATAGATAATGTTATCTCTGACATACCTAACCAAATATAGAAAATTAATACTCAAACTCAAGTGTATGAACCAAGTGATCAGATAGGAGAGAAAGTAACAGAATAGAAAAGTGAAGAGAAAAATATTGATAAAGATGTATTGTCAAGGAAGAGGAAATTAATCTTAATTGGTGAAGCTAGCACATAGAATAAGAGAAAAACTACAAGGTCTACTAGTTCTAAGGAAAAAGAGGAAGATGAACCTGAAGATGAAGAAATACAAGAAACTATTGACATTACTAAAAAATTCCTAAGGAGCTGATGAAGATGTTTGAGAAGATTAGAGAGAATTCAGAAAGAGACAGAATAAAGGAAAAGAAGAAGAATGTCAGTGTACTAAAAGGAGCAAGGAATATAATCAGTAATATAGTACCTAATATGCAATATGATAAATAAGATAAACCTATTAATCAACTGGGTATTTTGGTCAAAGAAGTTTTTGATCAAGTATCTAATTTGGAGAATGCACCTATGAAGTTGGTAATGAAAGAGTATGAGAAGAAATGAAGTAACAAGTTGAAAGAGATTATATTAGTAGAAAAAGAATTGCTTGTAGTTCTAGTGAACAAAGTAAAGGATGTCCTATAAGAGGTAGGATAGTTACTTGTAAAAATTTCCAAGTTTACATCTTTTATAAAGGATCTAGAGAGGAAGAGAGAGGAAGAACAACAAGAGATTAATGCTTTGTTTGAAAGGTTTTGGTGCAGAGCACCCTAGGGTTTTAGCTCCAAAACCATAGCAGTTTAACAGAGGTGGTCTGGGAGTAGATCACATCATGGTTAGTAGTTTTCTTTTATCTTCCTAAACACTAACGGTTTCAGCATCTTATCTCCTAGCACAAGAGCGGGCCGGTCACATTATGTCTATCGCACAGTCGTGAGTTGAGGGGAAGTTAAGTTGAAACCGGTGCAAGAATGCGACATTAATATATCGCACAGTCACGAGTTGATGGGTGGTCAGTATGAAACAGTTGCAATTACGTGACAATAGCTCATCGCGAAGTTGAAAGGAATTTGGCAGTTAGTGGAAGACGGCTGTGACAAGGCGACGACGGTGCATCGCAAGCTCGCAAGGTGATCGGCGGTCAGTTCGGAAATAGCGCGACGCTACAATGACAGTTACATTAACCTATCGCATAGTCACCGATCAACCGGCGGTTAAGTTTTGAAGTGTGCGAGTGAGCGATGAGGAGGCATCGCACAGTCGTGAGGTGAACCGACAGTTAAGTTAAAAGTGCGCAAGAGCGCAACGAGAGCTCATCACACAGTCATAGTCTAATCGGAACCTCATGTCAGAGTGTTGTGGGTACGCGATTTCAATGCATCGCACAGTCGCAGAACAAAAGGTAACTCATCTAGTAGTGTTGCAAGCATGCAACTACAATGCATCGCAGGGTCGCAGATGAATTGGCAGCTCGTCTAGAAGAGGTGCGAGAGTGCGACAAATAGTGCATCGCATAGTCGCAGAGTAATTGAAAACCATTGTTTAAGGGGTGCGAGTGTGTGATAACAATGTAGCGCAAGGTCACAAAGGTATAGGCAGCTCGGTTGGAAGTGCGGCAAGTGCACGACAACAAGTTATCACCAAGTTGCAGGATAAAGACATGCATAGTAACTGAGTCTTGCGATAGTGCGACTAACCTTCAGATTATGGTTGACTTGTCAACAACATAGAGGGAGGTGGAAAAGTTAGATAAGACAAAGGAAAAGAGAGAATGCCATGGAGGAAAAGGTTGTCCACGTCGACGACCATGCAGAGAAAGAGAATGATGACAGTTGCAGGAGGACTACGAAGAGCCGAGGTAGTTAGAATCCTCAGGCGGCTAGGTAACCTAGAAACAGTTACAAACCAAGAAGAGGCCGAATATATAATCAAGTAAAGAAAACCTGTAGAAGGTTGTTGTTGAAGAACTGAAATTGTAAAGGCTAGCAGAAGTAGTTTTTCTGTGTGTGTGCATTGTAAACTTTCTAATTTTCAATAAAGAAGTGTTCCTGGTGTGTTCTATGTAAACTTGTATTGTGTGTCGATTTTTGTAGAGTAGTATTCTGAGTTTAATTCAGTTCAATGGATACCTTTTGACTCTCATGATCAGGCTTATGGGATGTGACTATCAAAAGGTACCCATTATGTTGTTGTGTTTGTGTCTGAGAAGTGGCTAGTCAGAGTTAGAAACAAGTCCTAGGAGAGCTAAATCGTCCGGCTAGGGAACTTGTAGGAGAGAGATAGAAGGAGAAGGTGCATGACTGACTTTATTCAGTCATGAAGAGAAGGAGGAGGTAAAGAGTGAAACTTTCAGTGGGTAGGAAACCTAGGAGAGAGGGAGAATAGAAATCCTTCTAGTTAGTTTCTGAGAGTAACCCTAAGAGACTCATGTGTGAGTCTAGAGGATCCTGAAGTGAATAGGGTCCAAGGTGAGATTCCTAAGAGAGAGTAGGAGTCTAGGATAGTAAGGTGACCTCCCCATCAGATTGGT
>MU228352.1:782356-798140 GCA_018584345.1 Thuja plicata | reverse complement strand
TGTCATTTGTGAATGTGATGTGTATTTTGTTGGTGTCACTTGACACTTGTGTTGTCCATGTGGATAGTGACATGTCAATTAGGGCTTGGGCAAGAATCACTTAACCTTATGACATTATATTAATCACCTGCATATAGATACCTTATAGGGATCCTATGATGTTGAAACTCAGATTTGAACCTTAGGGGTACTTTGGAGGGGTTAAAAGTGACCCTAGAGTGTATTTTTTACCAAAATTAGTTAACCCTAAGTGGGTACCTTGAGTTAGGGTTAGTTTTCACCTATGGAAGAAACCTAGGTCACCATTATGACTCTCCAAAATGCCCACTTTTCAAAGGTGGCGAAAATAGAGATGGTCTTATGCACCTAACTTGTCCCACACTTCTTGCTAACCTCACAATTATGAGGGGAGACAAAAAAAAGGCTAGTTGTCATATCTCATCATTGCTAGTTCTTGAGAGCATTTTTGGGAGGTCTTTTTAGAGGGTTTTGGGAAACTTAATGGGTGTTCACCCACTCTCTAATTCTAGAGACAATTAGGGTTTTGGAAGGAGAAAATAAAAGGAATTGGGCTCTTTTCAAGTTTCATTTTTCCATAACACAATTGAAAGGTTGGTTTCTCTCTTGCCATGGAGTGCTTGAAATGTTGCAAGAAAAATTGGATGTTGTAGTTGATGAATATGAAATCTTGTTGTATGTAATCTTGTGTAGTATTGTAATATGCAAATTTGTTTGTTGTCTTATGATGGGAAGGGAATGCTTTTTGATTTGTATCTTTTTTTGATTTGGGATTTGGGAGTGTTGTTCATGGGAGTGAAGGCATTACTCACCCTTTGGGAAAGAGAAGAAGTGGCCTTGGGTGAAGGGGTTAGTTGAGCTCTCCATTGTAGTGAGAGTCTCTTCTCTTGGAGAAGAGGGATAATTTCATGGAGTATGGGCTCCATGAAGCCATGTTGAAAATATTGTTTTGGTATAGAAATGACCAAATGTGTATATGGAAAGAATGTTATTGAAGCCTTGGAAAGGCATGGAGAAGTTATTATTGAGAAATTTTATAAGAAAATGCAAATGGAATTCTCCTCCTTGGAAAATCCCACCTTCACCCTTCTTCAATGGGTTTGCAAAACTCATTTGTGAAAACCTTGAATGGGAGTATATTGTTGTTTTTGTGCATGTCAATTTTTGTAAGTAATTTGGATGTGAAGCCTTGTTTAGCCTCGGTTCTCCAAGCTTGGGGGTGGCCTCCTTGAGGCCTTGGTTGGGAGGTGAGCATCCCATGGTTCTCCCTTTTTTATTGTAGGTATTGACGTCAAGACTCATGTGGATGAAGCTTTGAAGGAGTTCACTCTTTGGTGTGATTGTGTGGAAAACACCTTATGTTGTTGTATTGTTGATCCTCCTCTTTTTGCATATTGTAATGTATGGGAAAATCATCTTCAAGTAACATGTGAAATGCTTTCTTCATTTGAGTTGGAATATTGTAAGTTATCCATGAATATATGAAGTCTCTCCATCTTTAAGGATATGTAATTGTATTGGAAGAGGTTACCATAATGAAACAAATACTCACTACCTTCATGCTTAAGAGTAGTCTATTTCTTTCAATGGAAATGTTATTCTTCTTGTGAAATGATATCCAAGGTTGATAGAATAGATAATATAGAAATTTTATTAGATTACATACATTTGTTGAAGAATTAATTTTAGTAATCTCTCTAATGTTGGTTGTAAATTTTATTATTCATTGTAATCAATCTCTTTTTGAACAAAGTCTCATCCTTATTCCTCTAAATTGAAGCTTGTAACAATGAACATACAAACATGTTAGATTCTATGTTAAAATCTCATGCAACTATCTTTCAGCCCATAATTCCTCTTTTACATTTTCCATTAAATCAATCCTATTATGCACTATGAACTTTCAAAAAAAAACAAGCAAAGAAATTAAAGGAAAAATTCATACATTTGCAATGACATCTTCTAGATTTTTAAGAGCATAAACTCTCTAGATTTTTTATGGGAAGGAAATTATTCTCTTACCACAGAGAATATTCCCTTCCCTTTTCATTATACTCCTCTAATTAGAATTAGTAACCTAAACCCCCTATCTTACCCATGCTATTATCAGCTAACCCTTAATTAATAAAGATCTATAAAACCCATATATCTTAAAAGCTAGTGGGCCCCATAGCCTTCCTTACTATCTCATCTTGATCATTTTAATAATTGTTAACTTAATATATTCTTCCTAAGTGTGGGTTTTCAAACCTGACCTTTTTAAACTTTATGATAAAAAAGGGAGACTTGCATTTAAAAACAAGATATATTAATCACCCTTTTCTATGGGGGGGCTAAACTACTTGGTAATCTCACCACCTTTACCTTGCTATCCACTCCCCCAAGAAAGCCTTCTGACATGTCCTTTGTAAGTCAACTCCCTCCCTCCTCAATTCCTATGAAATATTTCTTTGGGAGGTGACCTTTTGGTTTGGTGGGCCACCACAAACCCCATCATCTCCTCCTTGCTAACTGTGCCTCACTTGCTATGAAATCTTCTTCCCCTACCATGCGAAATGCTTGTTTTGGGAATGGGGGAAAGTTGTTGGTGGGCCCCAAGACCACTTGCCTTGCCATGAAATGAAGGATTAGACTAGGTAAGGATTAGACTATGTTTAGTGAGGTATGTAGGTAGTATGGTGGGGCCCCCTTGTATGTCATGTCCTTTTGTACTCTTCCTTTCCCTTGCAGATTTCAAAACCTTAGCCTTGTTTCTTTTTGTAAAAAGGTTAAATGTTAGATTAAGTTATGGGCCTTGGTGTTGGTAGTTTAAAATGTTATTTAGGATTAGTAAGGTTATTAGATAGTTAGATTAGCAATTAGTTAGTAAATATTAAATTTAATTTATATGATGTAATTATTTTGTTTTAAATCTTTTAAGGTGTAATGTTTTAGGCATATATGTATATCAAATCAATGGGGTAGTTCTTTTAATTGTCAACTTTATAACCTTAAGTGTTTGATGATGGATGGGATTGTTAATAGTTTCTAAATTCTAATTTGAATCAGATCCGCTCAATAACATAATGATGGTTCATTCTAAAGGTTATGTAACACTAGTGGTTTAGGTTAGATTATAATTGTGACATTTACGAATCTAATTATTAGGGATTTTGTCTTAAGTATTGAGTAGTCTTTAGAGAGAGACAGAATTGTTTGTTTAAATTCAATTGTTTAGATGACGTTAAATTTTTATTCCTTATCATTGTAAGGGGGGATTATATTTCTCTTGTGATCTATTTAAGGGTTATACTTGATTATAATTAAAATTAAATTTAATGTTGTATTAGGAGATATTTCTATTGTCTAAGTGAAATGGTTAAGTTAAAATCGTACATTAGAATCAATTGATTATAGAATTGGATTTTAATTAATAGTACATTTATATAGGTGAAAATGTTATTCAATCATAATCTTGTCGTTATCTCATTGTCTATTGTTAACTGGAATTAAACTTGGATGAATTAAGTTACAATCTAGATATAAGGTTAAGTAAAGGAAACCCAGATCAACATATGTTCCTGAACCACTAACTACCATCATGATTTTAAGTGAGGAATCAGACTTAGGTAAACCCAAGTTGAGGAGTCAGATAACCGCGGAATAATTTGATGCCCAATTTTGTGTTTGTTGTGGCTTGACCCTTATTTTGTTTGCACATGTACCTTGTTATGTGGAGGTTAACTATACTTTGCTATTATACTTCCAACTCTCCCTCTGTTAGTTGTACATACCTATGTGTTTCAAAAAAACTTTGTGTGTGTGTTTTGCCCTAGTTTTGGGCATGACACTTCCAGATGCTCTGAAGGCCAAATAGGTCAAGTTTTATATGGATTCTAGGGTTTTTGGGCCTTCCAAATGCAATCGTGAGGTCGGTTTTTTCCCAAAGTGCACCAAAAAAATGAGACTCCCCAGATCCAATAAAAACAATAGAAAAAAGTAGAAAAAAAAGATGCTTGATCCACAGCTTCAAAAGAACTCAAACAAGTAGCAGTAGAATGGCTCTGATACCATGTAGAAACTGAGAAATACAACTTCAACTTCCAAGACCAATCTGCATGCAAGATACCTGTTACAAAGAATGAAGCAAAAGATGGAAAAAGCTGAAACCCTTCTGTGCTCAAAATATGAGAGCTCAAAAAAATGTATTCCAAGAGTCTGCCAAAACAATTACAAGCATTCAACCTTAAAAGTGAATGAAACCCTAAAAAAGGAAAAGGCTAACCTAAGAGAAAGCTTAAGTGAAAAATAGAGTATGACTAACTTAATAATTAATATCAACATGATATAATTAATAAGTGAGAAAAACTGTATACTCTAACAATGATGTGATGGAAAGAAAATCAGAGTGGGGAAGAGAGAAATTTCACTTTCAAGAGTAAATCAACAGGAAAAATGAGGAGATTGAAAGAAAAGAAGAGGATATTGTAGCATTGAAAACTAAGGTAGGAAATATAGTTACAATGGTCCCTCAAATACTGGAATGTAGAACACATCTTAGGGTTTATGCTTTGTATTTTAAAGAACTCAACCTATCTTTTAGGTTGTCAAGGATTACGTATGATTGGAATCTATCTATAGAAACCCCTCATGATTTTCATGATGTATTTCAATACTCTCCTACAGTAGCCAAGAATCTTCTTTGTGAGTTTTACCTCCATAATATTGTCATACCACATGACATGGAATGGATTCCACTTCTCTACATTGGTGATATCCATCTTCAGGCCCTAATATCTTGGATGGAAAATGAGAATGTTAGGGGTCATTAGCTTAGGAATTATAGGGATAAAGAACTTTCAATTCCCCTTACTCTCAAAGCAGAGGCTAAAAATCAAAGAACTCTTTATTATGATTGGTAGAAACTCCTATACAGGAATGATTTCATGTCAAAGATTTTAGTCTTAAGGGAAGGGGTTTACTGATAATTTGAGAAAGTGATTCAAAATGATGGACATACAGATTTAGGATTTGTTCCCCAGAGATGGGCCACATTGATAGATGAGTTAAAGCAGATGGAACCACACTCTCTCCAAAACTATCATGCAACAATCCACAAGTCTACCTAGTACATGCATTTGAGAAGATTCAAAAAGAATAACTAGATACCACTTATTTTTTAGCCTCCAATTCTACTTTGGCCAATACTTAACTTTAGGTAGTTAGGTAATGCATTTGATGAAGCATCTAAGTAGACCAGATGGGAAATATCAGAAAAGCATAAGGGATTTTAATGGAGCCTAGTTGCAGAAGGATCAGGATAGTGCATTCCAAATGATTATAACATACAAGCCAGAATAAGAAATTGGATGCTTCTTGGAGAACCAGCAAGAGGTGGTTGGGGGGAATGATGAGCTCATTTAATGGCTCATTTTTATCATAGGTTTTATACTATTATAATATCTTTTAGGAGGTTCCTAGACTATGATAAGGTTTTAAATATCTTGTTTATATATTTTATTCCAACTTCTAGATAACTCCTTAAGACTATTGATCATGATTATAAACCTATCCTTTATGCCTTTTTGGCTGGATGAATGAACTTGTAGACACCCTAAAATGGTTATACTTGCAACCTTACATTAAAAACACTTATTTTCATTTATTAATTAATGGTTTTTAAATTCATTCCCAAATCATTTAATCATATCCTCAAAATTAATTAAATAATTAATTTTATTTAATTAATTAACCTTCATTAATTAATCTTTATTAATTAATTAAATTCAATTTCCTAAATTTTAAATTTAAATATTTAAACTTATTAATTTATTCTTCTAATTAAATTAATTTAATTTCACTCAACAATTTTATCCTAAATCAAAAATAATTCAATTATCTCATGTTTGAATACTTTAATTTCAAAAATCAGTTAAATATTCAAATAAATCTTTTCTCTAGTTCAAAAAGGTAACTCATGATCAACTTTTCAGTTAACTAAACATCCCCTCTTCTTTCCAAGTTGAAGAGGTGGAGTTTATTGGTTGTTTTTTACTTAACTAAACATCCCCTCTTCTCTCCAAGTTGAAGAGTTGGATTTTACCAGTTGCTCCTCAGTTAACTACAACATCACCTCTTCTCTCCTAGTTGAAGAGGTGGAGTTAATTGATTGCTTCTCCAATTCCTTTTGATCTCAACCATTCATCCTCTAAATCTCTAGGATCAATCTCAATCGTCCAAATAATTTTCTATATTCTATATAATCAACCCTTCTCAACCATTTGAAGGATCCAGGATTTCAAGATTTGTGCACACTTACTTTGCAAAATTCTTGCTAGAAGCATCGAGCATTCTTGTGATCATAATCAATATCATTTTCTCAACACTCCCAAGTCACAAACACTCTCGATACCAATACTGAGCACCATCCATCCAGCATCTCAAAAGGAGTAGCGAGAATCAATAGAAGCCTTGAGCATTGTGGTTTTCATTTGTTTGTTTTCCTATTTGATTGCTTGTTATTTTATTGTCCTTAGATTTGTTCTTAGTATTTTTTATTGCTTTCCCCATTTCAAATTGGTGCTCCTAACCCTCATTAATTTGAGTTGAAGCAGGATTAGATCTGACACATTTTGGTGAGCCCGATGTGAATTGAACATCTCTATAATCACTTGTAGACGAAAAACAAAATTTCTTGGCCTCGGTCGTATAGCCGCAGTTTTATTTATTATTTTTTATAAATATTATAATTTTACAATTGACATAATTTTGCCGCAATTGACAAAAAATTTCTGCAATCAAATGGTTTATTACTGCAATCAATTTCTGTAGTTTTTAGTCCCTGGTTTAGGTGTTTTCACAATTGATAGATATTTTTTGCAATCACCAGAGGAATTTTGCAATCACCAAAGGAATTTTGCAATCAACAAAATAATTTTGTAATTGACAGTAGTTTACCGCAATCGCCTGGAGAATTTTACATCTGACAGAAGAATTTTGCATCTGATAGAATAATTTTGCAATTGCTCTGTTTCATCATTTTATTAATCAGATCTAATTTTTTCTCTCGGATTCTATGTAGGAATGAGAAAATGACATATAGAAAAAAGGATAACTAGATACACCCCTGGTTCTAGATCACTAAGAGAAGCCATAAGGAGAACCATTCATTACCACTCACAATGAAAGACAATATTGGCAATCATGTATGAAGATCAAAGTGAATCTTTTAACAGGTATCTTGATTCTCTCAAACATTTTGTAGCCAAATACAAAGTTACCATTATCCTTAACGGTCTTAATAATTTGTGTGTTGGTGAATACTATTCATTTTGATTGCAAGTTTTTCAGTACTAACTTGTCATTTCATCTTGTGGCGTAGAAACAGTTTTAACAAAGAATACTAAAATCAATTCATTTCTCTTTTTGGTTCTTAAAATGCAAAGTGTATGCAAAAAATGATAAAAACACTTCTTTCGATTTGGTGCTTAAAATTGACATGGTGGTTAACAATTGAACAAAGTTAAAATATCTTCAAATTTGGTGCATCCAAAATTCAACAAGCAATCACCATTTGGTTTTGGCTTAAAATTGAACTCGTGTGCATGTATGGATGATTATCTCAGTTCACACTTGATATTTTAGTGCTTAATCAATTAACCTTGTGTCTTGAGTCTTTGGTGCATTTGCACAATCTATTAGATTAACAACCTTTATACTTTTTTAGAGAGACATGTCTAGGGAAAATGATTCTTCCTCAGAGGATGGCCTTAAACTGGTAATCCTTCCAATCAATATATAAACAAGATGCAATCCAAAGCTCTATTTTAAATCTAGCTAAGCTCGGGTGAGTTGTGTTTATGATAGCCTGGGTTGGGTGAAGTATCCCTAAGTAGTCAGCATGGTCAACTAGGCTTTTAAGTGATTCACACATGTAAAAAATGGCTGGATAGACTCTACAGACCTTACTACAACCTTTTAATTAGAGACCTACCCATTCTACCTCTGAAAAAGTGTCTTATTATAGTGCAAGGGGTTGCAAAATTTTGACCCAAGATTCCCAACATATATGTTCCATGATATTGTGTTGATGAAAGTGATATTCATTAGCATAGAAACAATATCTGGAAAAGGAAAAAATATGGGTACCTATGTCATGGATCTTCATGTCCTAGTAGCGTAACAATTATTGTGTGAGATAAGGAGTATCCAAAGAATTGGGCCTACAATGTTGCATCTTGAATCCAATTGACCTAGATTAATCTAACTATCTTTGTTTTGGCCAAGTGAAAACATTGCAACTTGGAAAAGTTGTAGAACATACACTTTTATTCTTGGATCTTCAAAACACTATGTTTATTGTGCTTTATTGTGTGATAAGTTCTCAAAAACACAAAACCTACATCTCACACTATCAAAATAAGTCAAATGTTTTTAAAGTCTAGGGTGTCAACCAAAATCTATTCTAAAATCAAATCATTGTTCTAGGGAGATCATTTTATCAGATAGAATCCCAAACTGCTATCATTTTTCAAGGCTATCGTACTTTGCCACAATTGATATAATTTTTCCACAATTTATAAAATTTTAACGTAATTGACCCTGCATTCTATCGCAATCAGTGGAATTTTTCCACAATCAACCTATAGACATGTGCATTTATTCTATCAGTAAATTTGGATTCCTCTATCAGCACTCTGCATTTTTATCAGTCTGAAACCTTGGAAAATATTCCCCTTTTTATGTGAAAGGTCAGTGTACACATCTTAGGAAATAATGAAGAATCTATGTGAATCTCAAAACATCTAGGATCATCCGTCTTTAACAGCTTGACTATTGTTTACCATTTATAGTTTGAAAGTTCATATTAGATTATCTTGATATGATTAGCTCAGCTCCATCAATCTTTATCAACAACTTTGTCTCATCTAAGGAAAGATTCAAAATCAATATCTTACATCACTAGTCTCTGAGATCAAGAGAAGTCAAAAATTGTTCGTAGAATTACCCTTGTCAAGACAGGTACTTGGACTCTCCTTGGAATCTCCTTGAGAGGGTATCCCTTTTTTTTATATCACTCATTTTAGTTCAAAACCTAGATAACACCATGTCTTTCACACCCTATGGAGGACCTTACACTAGTTCAAAGGATAGAACTCAACCAAATGAATCCTACATTAACCAATTTCCCCTGTGGGAAAAAGAGCAAGAGGACTACCCATTCAAAAATATTGATCCTTCTCTCTACATTGAGAATGTGCATACTATTCCTCAAGGTTCCTGTAGACCAACTATTTTTCAATATGTCATAGAGGAAGAGCTCAAAGACATAGAGGAAGAGCTCAAATACATAGAGAAAGATGTTTATTCCACGCAAGTAGTTGATGTTGTTGTGGAAAGAAACCCTGAAATATTTATATCCATGTTGATCAAAAAGGGATTCAAGCTCCCCTCTCAATTCAATGTGTCAATGATATGGCCTAAAAATCAACTAGTAGGACAAAGTAGAACTCAAATCTCTCAAATGGAACTTGTGGTGTCTCAAGTCATGTCTTTGCCATTATCAACAATCACGAAATCAACATAGACTATGTCAACCCAAACTAGTTCATCCAATCAATCTAGTACATCATCCAACCAAAACATGATGGGACCCCAACTGAGTGCACCCATGACTACTAGTTTATCTCAAGCATCATCCTCATTTCCTTTTTCATCAAGTACTCAAGTTGTATCATCGATTCCCCAAACAAGAAATAACCCATTTGCGGCTACTCAAAAATTGCAGTCTATCCCTACTAGCTTTGGACTTAATAATTTTCTCCCACACGGATCAATCTCTATGGGTCTGATATTCAGTCAACGTCCACACAAGGCTACACCTTTATTCCAACAAGGATCCCAAAAACAAAAACAACAGCAACCTTGGATCAATGAGATTCCCCAATATCAAAATCACACACTTGGAAATCAATACCAAGTCCCCAGGAGATCATATGTCTCATTAAAAGGAACACGAAAGTGAAGCCTTATACATTCCATGATACAAAGATTCAATTTCAGGAATGTTCCTCAATCTCCAATAAACATGTTGATACACTAAGTGCAAAATCTACAAATGAAAATGATGGACATACAAAATTAGGGACAAACCAAGTCTTACACAGTAGAGGACTTGTACCCATACCCATTTGATCACTCATTGCATAGGTCTTCATTTCCCACAAACTTCTTGATGCCTAAATTTGACAAATACAGAGGCAGTACCAATCATATAGAGCATATCAGGGAATTCTTTGCTATCTGCATTGAAGTCACACATGATGAAGCTTACCTAATGTGACTATTTCCACATAGTATATCCAGACAAGAAATGGAATGGTTTTCACACCTACCTCATGGTATTTACTCTTAGTGATAATTGTCTTAAAATTTCATTTCTCACTTCCATCATAAATCAAATGCAAGGTCAGCATCAAGGACCCCTGTGACATTAAGCAAAAAGATGGTGAATCCTTTGTTAAATTCTTACAAATATTGAGGAACATTGAAAATAGAATAATGTATGATGTGCCCAAACAAGTCATAATAGTCATGTTCATTGACAATCTGATCCCAGATATGTCATTCACAACAGAACTCCATCTTGCTCCAAATTTCAAATAACTCATTGAACAAGGAGTTCGATGTGAGCAAAAATTAGTCAAGAGAGGAATCCTTGTAGATCCTACCCAAATGAACACGAACAAGAATACAAAGGATAAGGCCAAATGGTGGAATAAGAACAATAATTTCACCAACGATGGTGTCATTGATGTCAAAATAGTCAACTATGCTCAACCCAAGGTTTCACTACAAGGAGTACCCATGAAGAATCAAAAACCCATGGTGCACACTCAGCAAATGAATACTCAGATTCAAACACCCACTATTCAAGTAGTATATGTGACCAACAACCAACCTAATGTGAAACTCCCACAAAGGTTTTCATTTCCTAAATGCAACCACAAACCATTAGGAGAGTCAATAGACTCAGCATTGAAAAATTTGATTCAAGCCAATAATATCACTGAACTAAAAATTAGAGAGTACGAACACGGTGTTGTGAAACCCAAGTGGTGGAATGATAAATACTTTTGTGAGTATCATCGGGTAAAAGGACACAATAAATCCAATTGTTACCGATTGAAAAACACCATACAATATCTAATCAACTAGGGAATAATTTATGTCACAAATACCCAATCCAAGGGTACAACCGATCACACTATCTTCAATGATACATTTCATGATCATAATAAGGGGAAAACCTCCATGCCTTCTGGATAGTCTAAGAAAGTGAATTATACCTATGACAACTCTAATAGCACCATAAATTATGTTAATCCTTCAGATAGACAAGTTGCTACAATTACTATCAGAGATACCAATGTCAAATGTGTTGTCACAACACAATGTTCTAAGGTTGTTTTGCAAGGAATTCCTTCCACCTCAGCTACACTAGATAATCCTGCAATAGCTTCCAATCTATAAACCAGTCTAGTAGATCAGCTAAAGCACACACCTGCCTAGATCTCCATGTTTGACCTATTACGCATATCCCTGTAGCATAAGAAATCTCTCGATCAAGCCCTTAAAAATGAAGAAATCCCATAAGACATAACTCTAGAGAATTTCCAAACCATGGTCAACTACATCACTCCCAACAAGCATGCTACTTTTACAGACCATGATGTGTATTTACACAAGCCTCTACATAATGATCCCTTGCATCTTCTTATCCAAGTGCATAAACACACAATTTGAAGATTCCTCATTGATGGCAGGGCTAGGTTAAACATATGTACTCTTAAAGTGATAAAAACCTTGGGCTATTTAGAATCTATTATTAATGTCGCTAGGATCATAAATATCAGGGTATATGATGAGGAGGAAAGATCATCAAAAGGTATCCTCATTCTACCGGTCAGGATAGGGCTAGTCATAAAGAACACTCCCTTTCAAATCCTAGACCTTGATTTTTGATATAACATGTTGCTTGGGAGGTCGTGAATACATGAGATGTAAGTTGTCCCTTCAACTTATCACTAGTGCATCAAGTTCCCATACCAAGGGGAAGAGATAATCATTGAAGGAGATCCCAACCCCTTTCAATATTGTAACACCATAAGAAGAAGTACAGATAATCAAGCACCTTCAAATCAATAAGTAAGCATTCCTTCTACCTCTGATTATGTTCCTAAAGACATACAAAGAAAGTCAGGTAAGATATCAATCAAATAAAAAGGGTGTGGTGAGTATTCTATGAGGAATATTTTACCATCACCAACATGCCACAAAATCCCATATCATATGGCATGCCTCGACCGCTGGAAATACTTGAAACTCAGGAACCAATGTTATTCAAATGTCCACCAACCAAATTTTTCAAATGGGTAGACATAGCTGAAGAAACCCCCTTTGATCCAGGAATCAACACTTGGTTGTAGAAATACTCTCAAGAGAAACCTCAAGCATAGATACATTTGTCAAAATATGGAGCCGGTTTCACTATGTTGCAAAAATTTGGATATGATGGTAAGACTGGTCTGGAGGCAAGAAAAAAAAGATTAATAGCACTTTCTTTACCATCAACCCAAATAAAAATAAGAGGGCTATGCTATGCACAAAATAGAACCAGTGCAACCATCCAAGATATACCCATAGACCAACAATAGATTACATAATTAAACTAGGGGAAAAACTTGGAACATAACCTAATCAACAGTATACTCCAGCAATTATTTCTATCGGAAGTGGAACCCTCTAATTCCCAACTGAACCTTATTGAGACTATCCAGGATGATGTGGAAAGTGAGACATCAAATGAGAATTTTACCATGACTAATTCCCATGAGTATGAGTGGTTATCCCTCTGTAATATTGAGTCGCCCATCCCCGACTATTCCCCTTGTTTTGTTAGTACCATACACCTTGATGAAATGTTTGACCAAATGAGAATAGAAGACCAACCATGTATTTATAAACATGTCTATGTGAATTCCTTATGTGGTGCATCCACATCCCATTCTGAGTTTGTCAGAACTATCACCACGGTTCTATTCACCGAAATACAGTCATCCCCATGTGGACCTTTGTCTAGTCTACCCCAAACTGATAGAATGGGACCAACATGGACAACCTGACATAGATATTTTTGAGAATGATGAATCCATCATAGACTTCATGGGACTTTGAGAAGTAATACCATCTATAGACCACAAAGTAGGTTTCTCCTTTAGCCTGGATAGATCGACAGACTTTAGGGAGGAGGCTCCTATTTCCAATCACAAAATCAAAATCAAAAGAAAAAAATAATAGTCAGTAAGTGAAAACTGAAAGGCACTTTCTGACCATAAAAAAGAGAAAAAAAAATAAAGGATGTATCTTCTGGTGAAAACCTCTCCAAGGCACCATAGGATGGAAAGCTAGAACTCCTCCCCTTAACAAAATAAAATTCAGTGTTACTAGAAGAATAAATAGAGGAAGTCAATATAGGGGATGAGATGAACCCTAAACATATCTATTTGGCTAAATCTCTTACACCTAAAGAAAGATAAAAATTCATTAGTTTCTTCAAGGAAATACAAATCAACTTGACATGGCCTTACGTAGACATGCCAGGTTTGGATCTGGAGGTAGTGCTACATCATCTTCCATTGTTACCAAATGTGAAACCTGTTAAACAAAGATTGAGAAAGATGCATCTGCACATCACTTTACTTGTCAAAGCATAATTGAAGAAGCTCTTAGATGCAAGATTCATAATACTAATTCCATATGTGGATTTGATATCTAATCTAGTTCTAGTAACAAAACACAATGGTAAGATCCGTATATGCACATATTTTAGATATTTAAACAAAGCTTGTCCCAAAGATGATTTTCCTCTACAAAACATTGACATGATAGTTGACCTAACATCAAGGCACCAAATTTTGTCACTCATGGATGGTTTCTCTGGATATAACCAGTTCAGAATTGTGCTAGAGGACTAGCACAAGATAGCATTCACATGTGCCTAGAAAACTTACTAGTGGAATGTGATTCCATTTGACTTAAAAAATGCAGGTGAAACTTATCAAAGGGAAATGACCATGATCTTTCACAATATAATTCTTAAAATAATGGAATACTATGTCGATGACATACTATCCAAATCAATGCTCAGGGAAACTCACCTGCAATTTTTGGGTCTAATATTTGATTGAATGCATGAGTACAAGGTAAGACTTAATCCAAAGAAGTGTGTATTCAGAGTTACTACTGGAAATCTCCTTGGATTCATTGTATCACATAGAGGAATTGAAGTGGACCCAGAAAAGTTTAAGGCCATCCTCTAAATCCCACCACCAACAAATCTGAGGCAACTATCGGGTCTAGAAGGCATACTACAATCTATCAGGTGATTCATTGCCCAACTAGTAGACAAGTGTCAACCATTCTAGCACCTATTGCATAAAGACATGATCTTCATATGGACTGAACAATGCAAGAAAGAATTTCAAACCTTCAAATATTATCTATTGAACTCCCCTATATTAGTGCCTCTCATTCTAGGAAGGCCATTTCTCTTGTATATCTCAGCAACAGAGTCAACACTAGGTTTTCTTTTGGCACAAAATGATGACCAAGGAAAGGAAAGAGTCATTTACTACCTTAGCAGAACATTGGTGGTCTATGAGCTAAATTATCAACAATAGAAAAGTAATGTTAACATAGTTGTCTTTGTTTCTCAAAAGTTAAGACATTACATGCTGAGTCATCAAAAAAATCTCATAGCAAACATAGATCCATTGAAGTACTTGTTGAGTAAAGTAGCACTAATAGGATGACTCGCAAAATGGGTCATGGTCTTAAGTGAATTTGACATATAGTACATGGATCGAAAGGCTATAAAAGGGAAAGTAATTGTGTATCAACTAGTGAGGCACCAATACAAGATCATCAGCCTATAATGTCTGAATTTCTAGATGAATCGATCCTCACAGTACAATCAGCAATAGAGTTTTGGAAATTATACTTTGATGGGTCATATACGAACCATGGTGTAGGAGTAGGGATAGTACTCATTACTCCACATAATCATGCAATTCCTAAGTCTTTCTGACTCAACTTTCCATGCATGAAAAACATAGCTGAGTATGAAGCTCTGATCATCAGATTGAAGATAGCTATAAAACAGAGGATAAAGCACCTAAGATTCTATTGTGATTCTCAAGTATTCATCAGTCAATTCAATAATGACTACATGAAAATATACAAAAAAATGATCCCATATAGAGAGATGATGGACAAGTTGCGGGATTCTTTTAATTTCATTATATTTGAGAAATTTCCAAGGGTTCAAAACAAAGTAGTAGATGCGATGGATACTATAGCATCCTTGATTGACATGTTTGATAACGAAACCAAATTCCAATTTCTAGAAGAACAATTAATTATACCGACAAATAAAGCTCCAATAACAGAGTTAGCATGTGTCCTTATTGGTCTTGAGTCCCCCTAGTACCATGACGTATATAATTACCTCCAAAACAGTACCCTACCACTCGACTTGTCTAGAAACCAAAAGAATTCCCTCATCCAACAAGCCTCTAGGTACACCCTTCTCTGGTACAAAGCCCTCACTACCAACACATCACTGATTCAAGACTATTTCAGTCAGGGCATTACATGAACATGGCACTATATTCATACTCATCTCCACTTAATGAATCATGATGGGGATCATCATCATTTAGGTTGT
>MU228352.1:741853-754418 GCA_018584345.1 Thuja plicata | reverse complement strand
GAAATGAATTAATGTTCTCTTGATTAGGAGGCATAGCAGGGAGAGTAGATAAAGCTTTTTGCAATGCCTCATGATATGTAGGGGAAGTTTGAAGTAATTCCCATAAAGATATCTTAGCCGGAGTAGCACGTAACTATTCCACTAAGTCATATTCCTTAAAGGAAGAAGGTAACCTAGGTGCTTGAGGAAGAATGGGTTGAGAAGGAGGTAAAGTTGCTGGGACAGTAGGTTGAGGATTATTTCATGTGCGATAAGCATGCGAAACGAAATCCATGTTATCAAAGAAATCCAAGGGATCTTTGGGTTTTCCCTTAATAGTTATTTGAGGACATCCTTTTACCATCATCAAAGGTTTGGGAAATAACTTTTTATGTGTCTCGATGTTGCAAATAGAGGAATATGAAGGTAACCATGCATACATTCTATGGTAAAAGTCAATTGAAGAGGTTGTGGAGGAGGATGAAATAGGAATAGGATCTATGAGGATCGCATTTGAACCATTTTCATTCTCACTTCCATGTACCTCATTAAGGGATCTATCATTTTGTAAAAAAAAATCCTCATCAAAGTATTCAAAACAAAAATCATACAAGTTGAACACAAGAAAACACTATAAGCATTTAAAATTTAAATGTTTTTGTATTTTTTTTATAGAAATTTTTGTATTTTTTATGAATTTTGTAATATAAATGTAAGAGCATAAAAGAAAACCTACTTCTATATGCATACAAGATCTAATATAAAATGTAAATCTAGCACCAAGGAAAAGAAAGAGTTGTCTATCGCAGGTTCACCAAAATGTAATGTATAAAATTTGGCTCATAAAGGATCACTTAAATCAGATTTGCATAATGGGATGAGAGAGAAATTTTAAGGCCAATTTTAGTTTCTTACACTTAATTATTATGATAAAAAGGATTTAAAGGAGCATGTAAAGAATATTGGGATAGATACCTACCTCATAACATAGCAAATCTGGAAAAACTCATTTTTTGATGTCTGTATTGAGTTTCTGGAAAATCTGACAGTTGATCCCAGACCAGAACGCAGAGACAAACAAAAACCCAAAAATATTTTTTTGTTCTGATGTCGTCTTATGAAAAAGGTCAACCTTGACCCACAAATGTCACCCCTAACCCAATAATGTCGACCCTAACCTGTGCAGTGTTGACAGAAAATCTATTTGCGGATCTTAGAATTTTGCTGAAAAGGGTATCCAAATCTGGTCTCAGATCTACTGTCCTGCACCTGTAACTCCCAAAAACAGCACCTGCAAATGTCTAAAAAGAGGGATTTTGGGGTGGCTATATAGGGTTTTTCCTTAGTCAAACCCCCGTTTTGGTGATCTCCACCTCCACGAATAGCTGAATATAGAATGTAGTGTGTGTGTGTGTGTATTGATCTTTTGAAAAGAGCCTTTAAACATGGAATATCAAGATCTAATCTTCTAGATTAACAATCCTAACATAACATGGAAATGAGAAAGCAATGCATAGATTTGAATATGACAAAGAAATCATACCAAGCCCCCAAGGCTAAATTATTCCTATCAACTCACAATCCATAATTGCTACCCCATGGTAATGTCCTTTGAATGCTTGAATGGTGAGAATAGTAGATCTAAAGAGAGAGCCTTTTTGCTTCAATGAAGATCCACCATAGATTGTCCTCCAAAATGCTTGATAGAAGATGATTATATGTCCACCTAGCTTGTCTTTCTATATCATCCTCTTTCTTGTTTGCATCGTCATGTCATCTCTCGGTTTCATTTCATGATCAAATGAAGGCAAAAGAGAGTGTTTATATAGAAATCTCAACATAGGTCTCCTAGGGAAATGCAAGGGACCCTAATTCAAGTTCTACCTCAAATCATGGTCCAATCACAATTACCAACCAAGGAAGGAATGTATTAATTTAAATATTGGAGAAAACACTTCTGTATCTGAACTCGGGGACCTATTTTAAGTTTCGAACCCCGATAAGCTCCAAATTTGAAAGCAGGGACCAACACCTGATAGAGGTCTATGTCGACCTTGACCCTGACCTAGGTCAGGGTCAACCTCAACCCTGAATTGAGGTTTTAGGCATGTCACCAGATAGTTGCTGAGATTTCCCCAGGTCAGCCGGGGACCTAGGAAGGTGGGGGAATATACCAGAATGTTAAGAAGGCCTAGAGGCCGAGAGAGAGAGAGTAGGATGAAATCTAGGAGGACCAATACATAGGTCCTACCTTGAAAGAAGAGTCATAGAGAGGGAAATCTAGGAGGATCCACTATATCCTAACCCTAATTTCACCTACACATGTATAATCAGGCACAGATACAAACCTAGTATGCAAACATACTAAATAAGGGTGCTAAACCTATCAAAATGGAAGTGCTTCCATTTTAAGATGATACAGTATAGTTTATGGGAAAACTATCAAGTTTGGCTACCTGTTGGGCTCTCCCTCCTTAGTGATTCATGGTAAAGTGGGCATCTTATTGGGTGAGGTAATCACTCTCTTTTTTCTCTCTTTTGCTTTCATGCTAGTAGGATTAGATCATGAAGCTATGTTATTTATAGTGTTTCTCTTGTTTTTCTTATGTAGTCATTTATGCTTTTATGATAGCTTTCCAAATAGGATATTAGTATAGGAATAATTCTTAGTAAGGTTTCCTTTTCTAGTTGATTTGGGTTTTTTTTTGTACTAACCCCTCTTTTTGTGTCTTTTTAGCTTTGTCTTTGTTTTATCTTTGTTTTTGTACCCTTGTGTGTGTATGTTGAGTTAGAATCCTTGGCCTGGGGGCTCATGTCCTTGACTAAGTGATGTTCTACCTTGTTGCAATCTACTGGAATCTTTCTTCTAACTTTACCATGAGTATGTTCAATTTCCATACTCCCACTAAAGTGGGGGCTTAATGTATCATCTTAAAATGGAAGAACTTTCATGTTAAGACTCTTTAGCCCTTCTTAGGGGGTGTTTTGGGCCATTATCATGTTGTTCTCTAATTTCTACCCCTTTTCTATCTTTTGTGCCTGTTTAGGACCCTGATTGGGCCTCTTTGGGCACTTTTTTCCCCACCTGGCATATTTTCCAGGGGTCATAACCCCCTAGTTCAAGTTCAACCTTGACCTTCACCCAGGTCCCCCTTTTTCATTGGAAAGTTTGTCAGATGTGGGGGGAAACTAAAAAGTTTATTTTCCCGCTTCCAATTTGGCTGTTTCAAGCTTTGAAGTGGAGACTCTTAAAAAGATATTTAATATAGGTCCACTTCTAGGAGTATGAGCCTAATTGGAATTTAATTCTCATATGTCAGCCTCTCTAGAAGTTTGTGCCCTAGAGTAGTATATAAGGAAGCCTTTCTCCTTTCATTTGCTATGAAGGTCAAGAATCATATAATCTACACATAATCTATCGAAGTGAGCGTCTACTTTCAAGCATCCATTGTTCTACATGCTTTCAAGCTTCCAAGTGTTCAATCAATTTTTTCAAGTCTTCTTCTCAAGCATTCAAGTTATCCGTTGAAGATCAAGGATCCAAGTATTCAAGAATTTGAAGGAACTTGGTTCAAGTATTCAAGATTCATCATTCAAACCCTAGATCTATCCATCACGGTGGTCGTATCTTCCTTCAAGATCCTTTGTGCATCCTCAAGATTCATTCATTCTCCCTTCAAGGTGGATTCCAAGCATATAATCATGGAGGTTTTGATTTACATTTATGGTTTTTAATGTTGAATCTAATCTTTCATATTAACATACTTTTTTACATTTGAAATACAATTGCATATCTATTGAATATCATAGCTTCATTGTTAGATCTACTTCTACTACTTGCTAGCATTCTCCATTTCAATTTTTATTTCAAGGTTAATTCCTAAAATTGGGGTTTGACTAAGGCAAACCCATCCCCCAACAAACAAAACCATTTTTATTGTAGGTATAAGTATGGAACAGTGAATTATAGAGTTGATTTGGATACCCTTTTCAGTAAAATTTTAGGATCCGCGAAAAAAAATTTAGTCAAAGCAGTGTAGGTCAAGGTCGACATAAAGGGGTATAATTATGCCCCAATATTTGGGAAAAGCTCAACCTTGCTCAGAAAAGAAAATGATTTCTGGGTTTTCTCTCTCTCTGTGTTTCTAGGGTAGGGAAGGTTGCAAAATTTCCAGAAACTCAGTACAGACACTAGAAAACAGCAATTTCCAAATATGCTACATTTCAAGATAAGTGTTTCATTTCATCCTAATCTTTTAGATCTATTGTTTTACTTTATAATTAAGAAATTAGATCCCCTTTCCCTCTTTATCCATAACTAGTTGATTCCTTTTTGCATTGATCATCTCCTTTCGGTTAATCAATTAGGATCTCCTTATCTTGTATTAGGAGGTAATATATATCTACTACATTTTCCACACCCCCACAAAACAACAAACCACACACACACACACACACACACAGAGATATATATATATATATATATATATATATATATATATCTTACACTTTCATATTTCTGCCTTAAATCATGGAGCTTCAAATAGAATTGGTCATATTCTGAAGAGTGAATTTAGAATTTAAATATAAGACTAGATTATGCGGGAAAAGGTTACCTTTTTTAAAACCCTTTGAACGAAAATGCCCCTCTAAATAATGATAGTCAATCACGACTTCTTGAAGTTATCCCCTTCATTTTTTTTAGAATTTTAATAATAATATTGTTGGTATCCCTTCCAAGGAAGAAATAAAAGATAGTGTCTTCTCTTTTGAAGGGAACAAGGCGTCATTCCTAGAGTGCTCTCCTATGTTTTTCTTTAATCTTTCTAGGATATTATTTTGGAAGATGTATGTAATGTTGTAAAAGAGTTTTTTGGGTGCAGGAGGATTCTCAAGGAATTAAACTCCACTTTTCTTGTCCTAATTCCAAAAGTGCCAAGTGTGAACTCCTTTCAAACTTCAAACCAACAATTTTAAATAATTCCTTCTACAAGATTATTTCTAAAGTTTTGGCCAGTAGAATCCAACCTATATTTCTAAGGATAATCTCTAATCAGCAAAATGGCTTTGTGTCGAGGTGTCAAATTTTGGACTCCATTATTAATATTCACGATAACATGCATTCCTTAAGTGAGAACAAGAATAGGGTTTCTTACTTAAATTGGATCTTATGAAAGCCTACAACAGAGTCAAGTGGAATTTCTTATTAAAAGTCCTTAAGGCCTTTGGATTTGGAGTTAAATTCCTTGAAATGATATGGGAGATGTTTCCTACTACTAGAACCTTTGTTCTGGTTAATGACTCCCCTTCTTGTTTCTTTTGTTTTTCTAGAGGGATTCAACAAGGGGATCCTATATCCCCTCTACTATTTATAATTATAGCAAGTGGTTTGGGAAGATTCCTTCAACACATGGTCAGTAGAGGCTTGTTGAAAGGTTTGAAACCTTCTTCTTGCAATTTAGTCTATTCTCACTAGCAATTTGTCGATGATACTATGGTGCTTGTGGAATCATCTATCATGGAAGTAAAGAACTTGAAGAAGGAATTATTAACTTATGAGGTTGCTTCAAGACAGGGGGTTGATTTGAAAAAGAGTGCAATCTTGTTTTTTAAGACACCAATTAGAAGACAACAAAGGATTACTCAGAGTTTTGGCTACATTGTTGATTCCTTACCTTTTACTTATCTTGGGCTACCTATCTGTCTCAAAGTTCCAGATTGTTTATGGCTGAAACTGATTCACAGATTCAATTCTAAATTAGTCTGGTGGAAGGGGACCTTATTAAGTCAAGATGGGAAGGTAAAATTATTAAAAGAATCCCTCCAAAACTTTCCTATGTATGTTATGATCATGTTTAAGGTTCCTTCTAAATATGTTGAAGCAATAGAGTGTATTCAGAAATGCTCCATGTGGTCTAGAACGGAAGAAAAAAAGAGGATATTTCTTGTGGATTGGGAAGCCATGTGTAAACCAAAATTTTTGGCGGGTTAGGGATGAGGAAAATAAAGGACTTCAGCCTAGATTTTCTTGCTAAGAAATTTTGGAGGATGTTCAATGTCAATGGTGAATGGAGTTTCATATGGCATGATAAATATTTCAAAAATCTTAACTCCATCTCAGAATTCATCTATAATCAAGATATACATGTAGGCTTTGCCTTTTAGAATTATGTTTGAGGCTCTAGTGACTTTTTGGATAATGGCCTAAGATGGATAGCTAGCTTGGGAAGAAGGATCTATTTTTGGAAAAATTGTTGGATTGGGCACGCACCTTTCATCCTCTATGTTTTGGTGGTATGTGGATGATTTTATCAACAGATATGGAATCTATGTTATTGATGTTGATTACCTCCAGCAAAATAGTTGGAAAATTTTGTTGGCTATCAATAGTAATATGTCACAACTACAATCTATGTTGAACTCATTCAAGCTTTCAAATGGTCTTGATTATCAAGTGTGAGCTCTCACTCTGTCAGGTAACTATTTTGTGTCTTCTATTGTAGCCTCTCTTTATAGAGGATCGCTCCCCCTCCTTCTTGGGCTCATGCTTCAAATCCTAAACTGATCCCAAACATTAATATTGTTTTCTAGATTGTCCTTCAAAACAAAATCCTAACTCTGGGTAATCTCTGTAAAAGAGGTTTTTCCATTGCTAATAGATATTTGTTATGCTCTAAAGATTCTGAGAATTTCTCTCATCTATTTTTGGACTGCCCTTTTTTCTCATGATATATGGAGTCTATTCTTTAATCTTTGGGGTGTGAACTAATCTTTTTGTCTTTCCTCCAATAGCTTTCTTCCCTATGGATTCCTCCCTCTTCTAGTTATGTTCTTTCCTTCCCTATTATGGTTGCTTTCCCTCCCTCATCTTGTCTGGGGTATTTGGAAAGAAAGAAACAACACAGTATTCTATGAGGATTTTGTGTCATCTTTGGTGGTGTTTATTAAGTGCGAGAGGGCCATTCTGGAAAAAAATTCACTCTATTGTTTCTAATAGTAAAAATTAAGCGAGGTTCCCTATCTCTAATAGTGAATATCATATTGCAAAAATGTGGTGCATTGGTTTTGACATCTCTATTTCCATCAAGCACTCTAGAAGGGATAGAGATAACATTATTTGGGAATTCCTACCTATGGAATGGGCTAAAGTTAATTTTGATGGGGTAGCCAAGGGTAATTCTGGGTCGGCAGGGTGTGGGGGTGTGTTGGAAAATGAATATGGTGGGTTCTTAGTAGAAATGACACTCCCCTTGGGAAGCCAGACTAATCACACCATTGAAGTAATCATTTCCTACCATAGCCTTCACTCGGCTAGACAGCTAAACTTCAGCAAGGTTTGGATTGAGGGTGATTCCAAAAACATTATCCAATGTTTAAAAGGAAACCACACCGTGTCATAGACAATAAAAAATTGGATTGATGAATCCAAAAATATCATTAATTCTCTTGTTGAATGTAAGATATCTCATATATTCCATGAGGGTAATGTTATTGCAGACCATTTTTCCAATATCGATGTTCAAAGTGATAGATTGAAGTGGAACATGTATGATTACCTTCCCAATGAAGTCTTAGAAAAGGAGACATGCACATAAATCACATTGGTAGTTTTAATAATGAATCAAATTAAGTACATAATAGACTGTACTTTCCTCTCACATGCTTTCTAGGTAATTTTAGCTTTATTCCTCCATTGTTCACGAAGGTTGTTTATTAGAAATTTTATGCTTTTGAGGGATAAAGGGATTTTCATAGCTGCTAATAGAAAAATCTGTGGTGAGAGAAATCAGATTGAACCCAATAATTGTGATTAATTAATGGACCCTACCATTTGGAGGATTTTAAAGAAGGGTGGAATCACCCCTTTCCTAGAAAGACTTCATGGATTCGATCCTAATGTTAGAAGTTCGATGAGAATTGGAATAATGGCATTGTCTATATGTTTGGTCATAAATGGGAGGTAACAAAGGAGATTATTTCTGACGTCATTGGTCTCCCAATGGATGGTAAAAAAAATCAAAAGCCAAAAGGATTTGAAAATTGCTACAGTAAACTTTGTCAAATATGATGAAGGGGAAACCTTTGTCAAGAAGAAGAGTGGATTTACAATGAACTCGATTAAGAAACTATGGACAGTAGTTTTGAAGGTGATTGTCCATTATTTTTTTCTGGATGGAAAATTTACTACTATTTATGGGCACCATTTCATTCTACTTAATCATTTTTGACATAAGGTTTGCATCTTTTTTCCCTTCTTTAGTTTGTCTTATCTTGCTAATAGTATAAATGAACATGGTAAATTTCCTAAAAACCTTGTATTGCATAAGGGTCTTATCTTATTTATTATGGAGCACAAGAAATATTTCCCCTCCCTCTCCAAATCAAATCCCAGGGCATCTCTTGTTCCCTCCTAAGAGGATGAGGATTCTAAGAAAGAGGCTTCTCATAACCTGGAAAGCCGTGATTGGGAGACTAATAATGACTCAGAGCCAATGTCTCTTGAGAAGGAAGGCCCTATCCCTAGTAGTCATGAGAAGAAGAGTCTAGCCAAACCTAGAGAGGCCTCCCCTTCACCAACTCCCTGTGATGTTTCTTCCCATCTATTGCACACTGTCGACATGGCTTTAGAAACTGAAGAACAAGTCTTTGATTCTTATAGGGAGGGAAGACATCCTTTCCCCCATGAGCTGCCTCCCGATTCCCTTCTCCTTAACGTTGAGCATGAATTTCCTCTGCATATATCATGGAAATTGTGTGCAATACGGTTGTGGATTATTTTCATATGAATAAATGGATGTTTCACAAAATTAACCAAATAAATATCAAGATGAGAGGGATACAGTTGCAATTGGAGAATAAACAACATAAAGATGTTCTTTGGGAAGAGAATGAAGGCAAAGCACTTGATGCATCACTAAAGAAAGTGGTTAAGTATGTGGAAACAATGAGGATTGATTATGAGGTTAGAATTGTTCCCCTTGAGAAAAAACTCAAAAGCATCAATAATAACCTCTTCGCTCTAGTCACTTTCAACCATAAGGTCATTAAGGATACCTCAGAAAATATTCTGACTATGGTGAACAAAATTGAGAGACTCCACCCAAAGAAAATGATGTTTGTTGATCTTGACATCGGTGAGAAGAAGGATTGGGAGAATTTGGAAGAAAGAAAAGGATTGTGTACCAGAACAAGGGGAGACCTTAAGAGAGAAGTGGTTTACTTTGTGCAGGATCTTCAAGATTTGAAAAAAATTGCTATGAACACCTCCTAGTTGGAGGCTAAGGTCATGAGAAAACTTTTTTATTTGTTTATTTTTCTCAGTTTGTTTTTTTGTTTTAGTGTTGTCTTTTTTCTTCTGGTTGGCTACTCGTTTATTAATGCTTTACTAAGGGAAACATTTTTTATATAAGGTTTCAAGTCCCTTCAAAACTTGTTTGAACCTTAATCAAAAGCAATATGTAATCCAATTGCAACAATGTAAATATATTAACAATTCATCAGAACCAAGGTATTCGTGATATCTCTAATGGCTCTCTATTGTTTTTTGAACCATGCAATGGTTCAATCTCTCACTTCTAAACCTGATCCCTCAATGTTGGGTGTTGCACCTAGGCAGGGAGCTCCTATGGTGGTACTTGGAGCCACTAAGTCTTCTGCTCCTACATCTATGGTGTAACAGGTTGTTATTGTCCCTAGTGGTAGTGGAAGGAAACAATTTTGATCCCTTATCTCTTCTTTTCTTGGGTTGGATTTTGGTACTATCATTCCTAGAGGTGGAGGAGTTTCTTCCTCTGGGTTTGTTAAGGATGGGGTCTTCCCCACCACCCCCCCCCCAAAAAAAAAAAAAGGTTTTTGTTGATAGTGGACAGAGCTATGTTTGTGCTACCAAATCAACTTCTATTGTTCCTCCAAATGTGAAAGGTTGACCTATTGTGTGTTTCAAAGCCTCCCCTATGGTGGTGGTGTGTAGCTCAGATGTGGTGGATAATGTGGATTTCTACCAACATTTTGGGTTGGTCTGTAGATTTGCAGGTCTTTCACCCACTCTTCCAAATTTGCATCATTGGGTAACAATTTCTTGGTGATCCTTAGTCTCTAGTAACATTGAGTTTTTCCCTTGTGCAAAAGGGTTTTTTATTGCTATATTTTCATCTTCTAAAGGTCGTGATTTTGTGTTGAGAAAGTTGTGAGTTTGGGGAAATCACTCTCTTTCCACCAAACCCTAGATAGTCTCCTTCAAACCTCTTACTAAACCACTCAGTGTGTGCTCAATGTGGGTTTTTCTTCCTAATCTTCCACTCCATTTTTGGGATATTTTTTACTTTTAGGCCACTGGAAACTGTATTGGTCATTTATTCAAGGTGGATGAAGCTACAACCTCATTGGGTTGCTTTACTTTTGCTCACATTTTGGTTGACATGGATATATCCACACCACTTATGGGGGATGTTGTGCTCATGGTTGGGGAGAGGGCTTGGACTCAATCACTAGATTATGAGGGCCTCCCCTTTCAATGGCAATGATGCTTATCTATTGGTCATTTGGTTACAGAATGACCTCTTTTGTGTTGTAAATGTGTTTTTACTTGGTGGAAGGATGTAAATAATGATCTTTGATCATTCGAGCTTTTGATTCTCTCTCAAATTCTACCTCTAAGGAGTCCTCATAGGCTGACGATGAGGATGAAGCTCCTGCTACAAATTTGGGTGAGGCTTCTACTACAAATTTGAGTCATGCTCCTATTGTAAATCTAGATGATACCCCTATTGTAGACCATGTGGATACTATATATGTTAAATTTGACCTTCTTATTCAACCATATACTTCAACATAGTCCTTATTCATCAACCACATATAGAAGTGAATATGATTTATTCATCATGCATGCCTATATGATTTGACATGTTGCCTTCTATCTAGATGGGGTTTTGAATAGCTCTCAGAATGAGAGTCTTACAACCATAGACCAATCTAAGAATGAAGGAATTTTCTCTATGAATATGATGCAATGTAATGAAAGATTAATCTAAAACATGAAAGATGCAAGATTAATCTAAATGAAATTAAACTAAGACATGATAAGAAATAAGAGATTAATCTAATAAAATGAAGCTATTCTATTGCAAATGAGCTTAATTGAAATGAGATGATGAATTCTAAAATGAAGCAGCAATTCTTTGTTCTAACAATGCATATTTTTTCAGGGGGTTTTGAATGAGAAATGGGAGCTCTTTTATAGATTGAGAGCCTGCTCAAAATAGAAAGTTTCCTTTTTGGAATAAAACAGATAGAAAAGTCAGTTCAAATTAGCAAGCTTTCTTTAAAAGAAAATAATAAATTGTTTTCTCTTTGTTTTTAACTGTTTTCTTTTGATTTTAACTATTTTCTTTTTCTTTAAAGCACAGTTAATTCAAAGTTTCTATTTCCGAACAGGAGAGAATATTTTTGAGAGAATATTATATTAAATAAATAGAATATGACCTCATAAATGTGTTTTTCTCAGTTATTTGAATAATTAAATTCAATTATTGAAATGAGAATATTTATTTAATAATTAAATATTATTTAACTCCTTTTTATGTGTTTTAGCTAAAAGGGGTGAATTTAATTTAATTAAAGTGCTAGCACTTTATAATTAAATTAATTCAATCATAGGGTTTGTTTAGCCAATTGATATTTAGGAATTAAATATAATGTATGATTAATGCAGATTTAGAATTTTTTGCATTTGACACTTAGGTCGAGTAGAGTCAGTCAAAACTCAGAATTACATAGTACAATAGGACTTTGATGATTCAAAAGAATGAAAAATGCAACAAAATTGGTTAGGGTTGCAAGATGCCAATTTTGGGGTGTTACATTTTGCCCCTTTTTGAATTGATGTGGAAGCAGTGCATTGATTCAAAGAATAGTTTGATGCTTGAATTATAGAAGAATAGATTTCAAATATTGATGATGCAAAGATTGATTGATGAAGATTTTAGAGCCATCTCCAGGACAGAGCTTGACTCTCTGAAGTCTAGGTTAGGTTGTCGAGAAGCTGGTCAAGTAGAGTTTTCAAGGGTCATCTCTAGAATGAAGCTTGATCCTCAAGGATCTGGGTTAGATTGCCCTGATACCTAATAGATTAAGATTTCAAGAATCATCTCCAGAATGAAGCTTGATCCTTAGGGATCTAAGTTAGATTTCTTAGTGTAGACACCCTAAAATGGACAGGCTTGCGACTTTACATTAAAAACACTAATTTTCATCTATTAATTAATGGTTTTTTAATCATTAATTAATCATCTATTTTTCTTCTAAATTCATTCCTCAAATCATCTAATCCAATTTCCAAAATTAATTAAATAATTAATTTTATTTAGTTAATTAGCTTTAATTGATTAATTATCAATATTTAATTAATTAAACTCAATTTCCTATAGTTTAAATCTAGATATTTAAACTTACTAATTAAACTCTTCCAATTAAATTAATTTAATTTCATCAAATAAAGAAATTCTTAATTAAAAAGAATTCAATTATCTCACATGTTGAAAATAATTAATAAATAAATGAATTAAATATTCATTTATCTTCAAAGAGA
>MU228352.1:654881-725314 GCA_018584345.1 Thuja plicata | reverse complement strand
ACTTCACCCACCTCTTCAGTTCAAAAAGGTAACTCATAATTAGCTCCTCAGTTAACCAAACTCTATCTCCTCTTAACCAAATAAAGAGGTGGAGTCTACTGAGGATCTCTCTTGTTCCTTTTGATCTCAACCGTTCATCTCCCCATCTCTGGGATTGATCTCAACGACTCATTCCATCACCAATTTCTATATAATAAACCATTCATAACCATTTGAAGGATCCAGGATTTCAAGCTTACAAGCGCCATTACTCTATCAGCATTCAAGCCATCTTGCGATCACACACACACATTTCAAATATCAAATTCTCGACGCTTCTCAAGTCATAGACGCTGCCCTTCCAATACTGAGCATCAAGAACAGCATTTCGGAAGGAGTAGAGAGAAACAATAGAATCTTCAAGCATCGAAGAGTTTGCATTCATTTGTCTTCCTTTCTCTTTCTTATACATTTTATTGCTCACGTTTCTGTTATTCATTTAGTAGTTATTGCGTACTTGATTTGCATTCACTTGTGAACCTTTGCTACTAACCCCTGCCCTTGGAAAGTTGTGGGAAACCGGAGAGAGAGGCGTACACTTAGATACCTAATAGATTGAGATTTTAAGATTCATCTCTAGAACAAAGCTTGATCCTCAGGGATCTAATTTAGATTGCTTAGATACCTAATAGATTGATATCTTTAAGAGACTGTCCCCAGAATGAGGCTCAACCTTCAGGAGTCAGGGTTAGATTGCCTTGATACCTGTCCATAAAAAGATAGTCAATAGATTTTTTTAGGACTATCTCCAGAAAGAAGCGTAGTCCCCTAATATCTAGGTTAGATTTCCCAGACACTGGTTAGATTGAGTTTTAGAATCATCTCCAAAATGGAGCTTGATTCTTAGGAGTCACAGTTAGATTTCCCTAATTCTCAATAGATGAGTTTTTTGAGAAGGGTAAAAGCACAAAGTTGTGTCACGTTTCAGGACCACTTATCAGCATAGCTAAATTTGAGTATTTCTAAATAAAAATAAATTTTCGTCAAACATATGGTCTTGCTCGATTCATTCTAGCTAAGCTAGATAAGTGGTTAAACTTTTCCAATTGGAAATGTCTATTAAATGCATGTTTTATACCAATTACCAAAGAAATAAAATTATTTCATAAAATTGATGTTTCAATAACCCTTACTCTTTTTAATGATATTTTTAAAAAATATAAAAAATGCCCTTTTGTAGAGCTCAGAGTCAAGATTATTGTCATATAAAGTTTATAATATTTTTATTAGATCTAATATATTATAATTTCAAAATACAAGTAGGTATTTTAACATTCAAGAAGATGTTGCTTCAAATAAGTAAAAATAATAGTAAATCATATCAAAAAAATTTAAAATTTATATTTAACACTAGAGGAGAGATTCCTCTTCAAGAATATGTAATTTTTTTCTGAATTGTGTAGATTTGAGAGGGGAAATGTGTAGGGAGGTGAAAACTGTCGATTTCATATAAGTTCAACTTTGAGCAGTTATAATGGAGAAAATATACATTGAAAACCAATCTTTCTTCTTTTCTGCACTAGCTATACATTTTATCTATAACATATTTTGAAATCAGGGAAAAAATAAATTATTTGCATATACTTGTTTGGAGGGAACTATAACCCATGTTTTCAGTAGTTTTCAGCAATGGAAAAATGGACTTCAAAAATTAAAAAACTATGTACATTCTTGTTCAAATTTTTTTTTAAAAATTATAGACATAAACTTAATCCATTTTTACACATTTGTTTAGTTTACATCATCCTCAAATTCTAAATACAAATGCCACCTTTTATGTCGTTAAAGTTGAACAGTTTGCATGTTGTGGTCATTTTCCTTTATAAAAGTGTGACACAGGTTTGTACTTTTACTCAGAACCATCTCCAGAATGAAGCTTGATCCTCGAGAGTCAGGGTTAGATTGCCCTAATTCTCAATAGATGAATTTTTTGAGAACCATCTCTAGAACAAAGCTTGATCCTCAAGAATCTAAGTTAGATTGCTCAGATACTTAATAGATTGAGATTTTGAGAATCATCTCCAGAACAAAGCTTGATCCTCAGGAATTTAGGTTAGATTGCCCTGATACCTAATAGATGACAAGATGTAAGGAACAAAAGATACCTTTATTGATTGTGGAGTATCCAATTTTGACTATGAAGTATGAAAAACTTAACATGCCCCAAGTGATGAGATGCCCCTAGCAATAAGGACTTTTGAATTCAGATTGGATTGATTGGAATAGATTTAATGATGTAATCATCCTGCCCCCTCGGGAGCGAAATGGAAAGATGACATATCGTAATGATGATTGAGAATGAGAAATTGCAAATAGATGTTGAATAAAGGATCCAGAAGAACTTAGAACATATTACATAAGAATTTGGAAGATTCAGAATCAATTTTGAGCGATTTCGAGGTCGGGTCGACCAAGTTTGACTAGGGTTGACTAGAGTTTACCAAAATTGACTTTTGATGAAAAGAGTCAAATATTTGATAAAATGTTGATTAGATAAGATTCTGACAAGAAAGCGACGTCAGAAAGTCGACTGCACAAGCGTCCGATCGCGTCGGTCCCAAAAAATTTAAAATGCAATTTTGAGTGATATATAAGTGTCAAATTTTGATTTCGATCACGAAAATAGATTCAGAGCGGTCAAAATAGCTAATAGTGAAATTTTCATGCAAATCAGAGCACTTTTGAAAATTAGGTCAAAACCTATATATGAGTCCAAAAGGTCATTTTCAAATCATTTGCCTTCATTGACTTTTGAGAATTGAGTTCTGAGTGAAAATGGTTGTCCTCATGAGCACGCATCATTTCGAGTGATCCAGGCGTCATAATCAGCCAGCAACATACGAAACCCCGATAAGTGGTTGATTAACCTCTTCGACATTTCAAATTTTAGTGCTTTTGGTGAATTTTTCATTGTTTTTGTACGTTGTGAAATACTATTTTGTGGTTCTCACGCGAGGAACTAGTTTCCTCGCGTAGCCCGTGATGAAGTCTCGCGTGACAAACTGCCAAATGGAAGATTCTCGCATTGGTCGGTGGGTATCCTCGCATGGGAGGGTACCACGTCTTGTGTGGGAAACCCTTTGATAGGGGGTTTTCTCATGTGAACAGTGATGAAATATCGCATGAGAATGAAATGTCATGCGGCCCATAAAACTTCTTCACACAAGAATATGCTATTGCGCATGAAGAAAATGTAGTAATTTGAATACAAAACAAGCTTGTGTTGCATCTCAGAACAAGTGTTTTAGCATTAGTCCTTAACGTAGGGTCTCTATAATGTTTTATTGCTTAGTTATGTATTCATTATCATGAATTATTAGTCAATTACTGATCAGAGAGTAAGGGCATGGGCACCAATTGGCCATGGTTTTGGCAACATTCCTTGGCTACTATCTGATGTCAGATCACGGGTAGCATGGTTTCAAGTGTGGTTAGGGTTGGATGTAGAAGAGGATGCTGGAGGAGCTGATCAGATATGGGTGGGGTCAGTGTATGCTGGCCCATATGTACCATGAGATGTACAAGATTGCCTATAGAGAGGCAAAGAGCATGGTGGCAGGGGTCTATGTTTTATAGGTGTGGGCATGGGAGCACCTGTCAGTTACCCGACCCATATGTGAGGATTTGACGGATCCACTGGAGCCATACATATATAGGTACAAAGGTTTGATTACCCAACCTGTGCTAGGTAAGACAGAGCAGTGACGAGCTTAGCTCGATGACCTAGTTGTAGTGACATGGAAACCATGGAGGTTGACAAAGGACTGGGATGATGCCAGTGATCAACTGGGGTACATGCTTGTGTCTCAGCCTCTCTTTGCTCGATCCATATTGTCATGCCCAAAACTAGGGCAAAGCACACATATAAAAAAATTTAAAAATGCAAGTGCATACCACTAACAAAGGATGTATTTGAGGTAATGTGATATCATGGTAAGGTTAGTCTTCGATTTGCAAGCTATATACATAGGTTGAATTAGGGTCACACCACATACATATGTAGAATTAGAGCATCAACTAGTCATATGGGTTACGTGAACACCTGGGTCAGGTTGATTTAACTCTGGTTTCATATTTTAATCTATGTGTAGTATCATGATGATAACCAATTGTTAAGAGTCATATGTTGAATTAGATTTCCCTAGGAATCACTTTATTTCTAAACCTTGGTTACAACTTATTTATTTAATTCTAGTCCCAATTCTCTTTCGACCATTAACCACTAGTTTAAAATTCAGTAATCATAATCTAATCTAATCCTTATCTTTATAAAAATAATTAAATTCTCCCTTACAAATTCTCATGCAACTATAGTCCTTTAATTCCTTAATAGAATATTAAATTAATCTCAAATAAAAAATTTAAATTGACCTCTAATCCCTTTGAAACACATGGGCAACATAATTCAATTTATCGTAATAAAATTAAATTAACATTTGTCTATACATTTTACGTAGAAACTACATCTATTAATCAATAATTAACTATACAATTAAATAAACTATATCTAAACAAAATTACATTTTTTAAATAAAACAATAAGAAGTTAAATCCATACATAGTTCACATAAAAACTAAGGGTTTAAAATCTAGTAATTAAACTACACAATTTAAATAAAAAGTACATCTATTAAATGAGACTGCATAATTCAAATAACACAAATAAGAATTAAGTCTATTTAACTAACTTAATCTATCTAAATATAATGGTCCATTTTAATTATGTACCTAATGGATAAAGTAGAACAATATTTCAATAAATTGTTCAATACTTGATTAAATCTAATTATGTTATTAAATCTATAAACTAGCAACTAGCTACCTATTAACTAGCTAAAATCTAACCTACCTACCCATCTATCAACATATCACCCTATCTACCTTCTAGCCTATCAAGCTATCACATCATCTCCCCATCCCCCAAGGCCCACTTGTCATGTGGGTGGGAGGGGGGAGGTGTGAAATCCCAAATCATTTTCATGGCCTGCGAATTGCTTAAGGGAGAAGAGCTTTTACAAGGGCTTACACATGAACCAAGAAGGGTGGGGGCCACTGCAAAGTCTTCCCTCCAATGTGCTGAAACCTAAGGTGAAGTCAACATGTATAATTCACATGGGGAGAAGGGTATGTGGCATCAAAACCAAGGGAAAATGGGAGCATGCAAAATCCTCCAAGGTTGAGGTGGGACCCAAACCATTTCCCCTATGATAAACTATGTTAAATCTCTTTGTCCTAGGGGAGTACATTTATCCTTATTATAGACACCTAAAATTGACCAGGTGTATCTCAAGCATTCCAAATTATAAATCTCAGCCAAATGCTTCAAAATATCATCTCAATGCAAAACAAATGTATCAAATCAAATGGACAAAATTCAAATCAAATTAAAAAATCAAATAATCATAAAATCAAATAATTAAATTCAAGCCTAAAGGAATTAATCAAATTATGCAATTTATTTTTCAATTGTATAGTTCAAATAAAAAAGGATCAAATCCAACCCAATCACCCTTCCATGGCTAATTTAATTAAATGATAGAGTTATTTAATTCCTAATTTCTTTGAGACAACCAACCAACTTTCCCTCCATTTGAGAGTACCTCAAATCTTTTGACTTAACCAAGCTTTGATCATGATCAACTCACTCTACCCCTACCCTTAGAAAAAATGCTATAAATACAAGCCATTTTCTTTGTGTTTGGGATCCAATAATTCAAGAGCAAAAGCATCCTTATTATAGGCACATTAAGAGCATATGAGGATCATTTGAGAGCTTTTTGAAAAAAATTTAGCATTTGCATTACATATATCATATCATGTTTAGGAGCATTTGTTATTTTTCTCATATGATCTTGGAGCATTTTTTAGCATTTTTTAGCATTCTAGCTAGATTTGAGCATTCATTTTCATATATATCTCGTTCTAGGATGGTCCTTGAGAGAGATTAAGTCTAAGAGCTCTTTTAACAAAGATTGGATAGAGAACCATGAGATGATATAGATTTAGCTTCAATTCTTATATTAAATTTGTTTTATCTTTTCATAGAATTGTTTGCTCTAATCTTAATTTCATGAAGGTGTATTTTCTTACACACACTTATGTCAGACTCAATCTGCAACGAATGGGGAAGGGTTTAATTTTGGGTAAGTGATTAATATCATGTCAGCCCTAAAATTTTGCATGGGGAAAGGTAAGGTAAGATAAAAGATTATGGTGGGGCCCACGAAAATGGATGAAGATTATTAAGCCTTCCCAATTAAAAGACTATGCATTAGCATAAAAAAGGTAATTAAAAGGGGTGTTTAAGAGGTAATAAAGGGGGTTTTAGAGAGGAAATCTTTTAGAGAATATTGTCTATATAAGGGAAGGTAATTAAATCCCTCCCCATATATTTTCCAGAGAGCTTTTTTCTCTACATTCTGAAAAATGTCATGGCAAATTTGGTTATAGTTCTACACATTGATATCATTGATTTCTTTTTTTTAAAATAGATACATGTATGAATTTGATTTATTTTTTTTGTCATATATTATGCAACTAAAATTTGATTATTAATATTAGGTGATTGTTTTCATTAATATATTAATTTATTTGACTTACTATAGTTAGTAAGCTAGTATCTTCTTTTTAAGGATTGGAAATACAATTATTTTGAAGATGAGGTATTGATCTAATTGAGATAAAATCTCAGAATTTCAAAGGAAACATGTAGTGTTCTTGACTTGAAAATTTAAAGTCACATACATTAGAGATTTCAAGATTTAACCATTCACAAGGTTTACATGCTATGAATAGCATTACAAAAAGAATGAGAGTTTTTTCACATTTTGCTTAACAAGCTTACAAATTTACTTTACAACACTTAATAAAAATGACCCTCAACACAAGGAGTAATCATACAACCATAAAGTTTCTCTTTCACAACAATACCAAAATGAAGACTTCTCCCAAATTTTTCCACATCCAACTTGATTTTAAAAACCTGCAAAAAAAAATATGAAGGGAACCATGGGAAGCTCACCTCCCAACCAAGGTCTCAAAGAGACCACCCCCGAGCTTGGAGAACCAAGGCTAAACAAGATAAAATATTCAAATTCTCACAACATCTTATATGCACAAAACAACAATAAACTCCCAACCAAGATTTCACAAATGAATTTTCCAAACCCATTGAAGTAGGGTGAAGGTGGGCTTTTCCACGGAGGAGAATGCCATTGCAATTTCAAATTTCTCAACAAGAATTTTTCCATGCCTCTCCAAGGCTACATTGACATTCCTTTCATATACACATTTTGTTATTACTATACCAAAACAATATTTACAGCATGACTTCATGAAGCCCATACTCCATGAAATTATCCCTCTTCTCCAAGAGAAGAGACTCTCACTACAATGGAGAGCCCAACTAACCCCTTCACCCAAGGCCACTTCTTCTCTTTCCAAAGGGTTAGTAATGTCTTAACTCCCATTAACAACACTCCCAAACTAAAAGAACAAGAATTGATACAAAAATCCAAATGCATTCCCAACCCAACACATGACAATAAAATCTACATACCACAAAACTATACAAGATTTCATACATGAACACCATACAAGATTTCATATTCATAAAACAATAACATCCAAATATACTTGCAACAAATTAATCATTTTCATGGCAAGGAGACCAACCTTCCAATTGTGTTATGGCAAAATAAAACTTGAGAAGAGCCCAAATCTTTATCCTTTCTCTATCCAAACCCTAATTGTCTCCAAAATTAGAGAGTGGGTGAACACTCACTAAGTTTCTCCAAATCCTATAAAAAGACCCCTAGGAGTGTACTCAAGACCTAGAAATTAATGAGATATGCCCTCTAGTCATTTTTTCTTACCTCTTGTCTCCCCTCTTAATTGTGAGTTTAGTAAGGAGTGTGGGACAAGTTAAATGCATGTGGCCATCTTCATTTTCGCCACTTTTGAAAGATAGGTATTTTGGAGAGCCATAATGGTGATCTAGGTTTACCCCATAGGTAAAAACTATCCCTAACCCAAGGTACCCCCTTAGGGTTAACTAATTTTGGCCAAAAATATACTCTAGGGTCACTTTTGACCCCACCAAAGTAACCCTAAAGTTTAAATTCGAGTTCCAACTTGATGTGATCCCTACAAGACATCTATATGAAAGTGAAATTAATATAGTATCCTATAAGGTTTGGTGATTCTTTCCCAAGCCCTAATTTGACATGTCACCATCCACATGGACAACACAAGTGTCTAGTGACACCAAAAAAAAATACACATCACATTCACGATGACATGTCCAAACAACAACATGAATTTTAAAATATTAACACACATTCAGGTTACTTTTACAACAAGATCACATTACAATGAGGTTTCAACCCATTATTAGATTAAACCTTGGCTTACTCAATTCACATGTGTTTAACCCTGATTCTCCAAATAATTCCATGGCTCTCTTTCCTGCACACTAAACTCGAGCATCAATAGTTCAAGATAAAAATCACATGCAATATACATTTTCAATTTATAAATAGGAACATTAATCAATATGCAAAATTAAATTCCTAATTGCAATTTTCATACAGAAATGTTTAAAACATAATAATTTCATAATCATCATGACATAACATCCATGAAATAATCAATTCTAATCATTATTCGATCTTCTCATCAATTCACTTATCTAAACATATATAATCAAAATCAACCACCTGTTCTAGGTCTAATCCATATCAAAATATAATCCACACAATATAATCATCATCATAACATAATATCTTGATTCTCTATTAGGATAATCAAAAAGTGTATCAATGTATCAAAACATAAAGTATCAAAGTGTGATCAAGCAGTAAAATTGTTATGGGTCGGGGTGAGGCCTCACATCCTCCCCCACTACACATGAACTTCCTTCTGGAGTTCATCAAAAAGATATGGGTACTAGGATTTCATCTACATTGTGTCCTCCCATGAATTCGTGACCTCATCATAACAATCCCACTGGACCCTAACTTGGTCCAACTCTTAGCCTCAGAGTGCAAGGCCATAATACGAATGGGCTCCAGTGCTAGCTATCCATCCAACTCCACCTACAAGGCATCCCAATCTATAACATGAGACTCACCATAAATATATTTCTGTAGCACAGATACATGAAACACATCTTGGATGTGTGATAGGATGGGTGGCAAGGCTAGACGGTAGGAAACTGGTCCTATCCTCTCCAATATCTCAAAAGGTCCAACAAAGCAAGGTGCTAACTTAGATCTCTTTCCAAAATAGATTGGACTCTTATGTGGGTGCACTCTCAAGAAGACTCCATCTCCAACCCTATACTCATGATCAACCTGCTTCACATCTGCAAACTTCTTCTGTTGGTCTTGAGCGTCTCTAAGATGATGTCTAATCAAGACTACCTATTTCTCCATATCCTTGACCAACTGGGGTCTAATAGATACTCTATCCTCAATCCTATCCCAACTCAAGGGGGTCCTGCAAGGTCTACTATACAATGCCTGATATGGCAGCATACCTATAGAAGAATGATGTCCATTATTATAGGAAAACTTGATTAGATGTAGGTATTCCTCCCACTTGATCTGATGGTGCATCACATACATATGTAACATATCTTCAAACACCTGGTTAACCCTCTTTGTCTACCCATCTGTCTAAGGGTGGTATGTTGTACTGAAATTTAGTCTAGTACCCAATGTTGCCTGTAGCTCTCTTCAAAAAGCTGATGTGAACAAGGATTCTCTATCAGAGATGATCTTATGGGGAATGCCATGAAGTATGAAAATATCTCGCAAAAAGACCTGAACTATGTCTCATGTTGTGAATGTAGTATGCACGGGTGAGAAGTGGGCAACCTTGGTCAATGTGTCGACTATCACCAAGATAGCATCATGGCAATGAGAAGACATAGGGAGACCAAAAATGAAGTCCATAGATATAGTATCCCACTTCCACTCGATAATCTCATCTGGCTGCAGGAGCCCATCTGGATGACTGTGCTATGCCTTCACTCTCTGGCAATCTAGACATCTAGAAACTATGTTGGCAATCTGCAACCTCATGCCCGGCCAATGATACAACTGTCTCAAATTGGCATGCAACTTCTTAACTCCTGGATGAGCTGCATAAGGTGCTTTGTGAGCCTCAAGCATAATAAACTATCACAAGTCACTTGTAGAAGGTACATAGATGCATCCCCTATGACGTAGAAGTCCATCAGAATCTAAAAAATACTCTGCAAATCTCCCCTTAAGGGGTCTCTAAGAACGGATAAGCTGAAAAACCTCCACATATAATCCATCCTCTGACAAGTGATGGAAAATGAGCTCCCTCAAATCTCTACTAGAAGTCATAGATGAGAGCTCATGTCACCTCCTACTCAAGGCATCTACAACTACATTCTCCTTTCCCTTGATGTAATGAACATCAAAATCATACTCACACAAAAACTCCATCCATCTCCTCTACCTAGCATTAAGATTGGGCAATGTAAAGATATACTGTAGGCTCTAGTGATCTGAATGAAGCTCAAATTGGTGACCTAGAAGGAAATGTTGCCATCTAACTAAGGCATGAACCACCACTGTGAGTTCTAGGTCATGAGTGGGATAATTAAGCTTGTGATTCTTTAGCTTCCTAGACTCAAAAGCTCTAGGACGACCCTCCTACATAAGGACTGCTCCTAAACCATCTAATGAAGCATCAGTACATGCAACAAAATCTGTCAAAGGATCTGGCACTGCTAAAATTGGTGCACTAGTGAGGGCTCTCTTGAGCTCCTAGAAAGCTCTCTCACACTTCTCTGTCCATTCATACTTCTTCCCTTTTCTCTGAAGGGAGGTGATGGGATGAGCTACTCTAGAAAATCCTGCCATGAAGCGTCTGTAATATCTTGCTAAGCCCATAAAACTTCTGACCTCCATGACACTGGTGGGTGTTGGCCAATCCATAATGGCTCTAATCTTTGATGGGCCTACTAAGATCCCATCGCCAGATATAACATGACCAAGATAATGCACCTCGGGTCTAAAGAAGGCACACTTTGACAAATTTCCATATAACTAATTCTCTCTCAAACGTTGCAGAACCTATCTCAAATGCTCCTCATGCTCCTCCTCATTGCGAGAATATATCAAAATATCATCAAGGAACACTACCACAAATTTATCCAAGAATATACAAAATACTCTATTCATGAGGCTCATGAACATAGCTAGAGCATTCATGAGGCCAAATGGTACTACTATGAACTCATAGTGACCATACCTCGTGTGAAAGGAAGTCTTGTGGATATCACTTTCTACAATCTGTAACTGATGGTACCCCGACTTCAAATCTATCTTTGAGAACACTTGGGTACCCTACAATTGATCAAACAAATCATCGATCCTGGGGAGTGGGTATCAGTTCTTAATTGTTACTTTATTCAACTGCTAATAATCAATGCACAATCTAAGTGATCCATCTTTCTTCTTCACAAAAATTACTGGTGTACCCCAAGGTGATACACTAGGTCAGATATTCCCTTTCTCCAAGAGCTCTTATAACTAAATCTTGAGCTCATTAAGCTCATGTGTGTTCATCCTGTATGGTTCTCTAGATACTGGCTTGGCTCCTGGTACAAGATCTATGTAAAAATCAACTGCCCTAGGTGGAGGCATACTAGGTAGCTCAGTAGGAAATACATCTTCAAACTCCTGAAGAATAGGATAATTCTCAAGTGAAGGCTCCCCCTCTGAATCCTCCCCTTTATCACTAATGGTGATGGAAAATAACTAACATCCCTTTCGCACGCACCTCCTAAGCTGCATAGAGAAAATCATGCAAAGGGATACGGGTCTTTGTACCCCAAATATCACCATAGAAGTACTATGATCATCAAAACACTCAACCCTCTCCTGATGACAATTCATCTTGGCGTTGTGGGCATATAGCCAAACCATACCAAGAAATACATTATATGAACCTAGAGGGGTAATACAGAGATCAGTCATCATGATTAAGTCTCCAATCTAAATCTAACAACTGCAAACTAAGGACCTAATAGACACTCTAGCTCCTAAAGCTAACTCAACCTCCTAACCGACATCCTATCTAACTACCACTAGCCCGCAATGCTCCACTACATAGGGAGATATAAAGGAGTTTGTGGCTCCTAAATCAAATAAGATAGAAACACTGATACCCTGAATCATACATGTGGCCTCTATGACCGTGGCCTAGTGCTCGGCCTGGCAGTTATCAACCACTGCAAAAACTCTATGGGATCTACCCATATCTCCAACTGTAGGCTCTAAGGTAGCCCCTCTCTGACCACTGGTTGACTATCCCTGTGGGCACTCTCTCCCTAAATAACCAATACCACCACAAGTGTAACATGGCCCTTGGGTCTGAATCTGCACTCCCTATGTCCTAGGCTATTGTGACCCTCTGGTCCTACTAGAACCGCTGTATCCACCCCTAGAGGATTGCTGAGTCTTAGCTGGCTGTGCCTGAGGGGTTTGTGTCCTCTGATCCTGTCTAGGACCCTAAGACTCCTACTATTTGGGTTTAGAGCCTTGATAACCCTGTGAATGCCTCTGTCTAGAATCATGTTGAGACTGTTGACCCTTAAAGGATCCTACTGAGTGATTCTATTTCCCTTTCCAAGGGGGTCTTTACTATCCTGACTATTTGGAAGAGGAGTTTTGGTGCTGAGACCGATCTCGAGATTCCTATCTAGTACAGATTTCCTTGGCTACAAGTGCCATCTCAACTGCCCCTCTAAACATGGTAGGGAATGCTAGATGTACTATGCTCTAAAGAGACATATTAAGTCCCTTAATGAAACAGTGAATACGTAGTTTCTCATCCTTCATGTAATCAACATATGGAAGGAGCTTGAGAAACTGACTCTAATACTGGTTCACTGTGAGGCCTCTCTGCTGGAGATCATGGAACTCTTCTATTTGTCTCTGTCTGAAATGCTTGGAGAGATATATCTCATATAAACGGGCCACAAAAGTCTCCCAAGTGAGTGTGTCAATACTCACTCCACCTATGGACACCTCCTACTCCCACCAAGTGGAATCCTTCTCTCGTAGGAGATAGACTGCAAGTGGTGCCTTTAGATTACTCCCATAAGGGTGCAATCCAAAACATTGTTGTAAAATCTATAACCAGGCCTCTGCTACTGACCCATCAGTGGATCCCAAAAACAAGGGTGGCTGGAGTCATAATAACTCTCAGATCTCATCTCCAACATCTCTAGGGGGTCTCTCCCTGGCACGTATCTCATGATCGCATGGTATTACAACCTGATGAACTGACTCACCCTCATGATCATCATGACCCTCAACAGACCTGGGTGGAGGACTCCTACTCCTCTCTCTACTAACTGCTCTATCATTCTCTGAAACATGTGCTTCCCCTTCGGGAATCTACTGCTAAACTATGGGTGGTAGTCTCTACTAAATCACCCCAACCAGATTTTGGAGAACATCCATAATATCCTGCTTAGGGTTCTGAGGTGGTGGAGGTGGTGGTGGTGGAGGTGATGGATCTTCCTATCCTACCCCCGCACGAGGAGCTCTATGACCTCTGCCTCATTGGTTAGCTCTAGTGATGATAGGCATCCTAAATAATACTTTAAGTTTGAATAAGTGTAAACATAATGGGTTAGGTTCCTAGTGTTGAAACACTGCTCTGATACCAAAATATCATGCCCAAAACTAGGGAAAAACACACATACAAAAAAATTTTAAAACGCAAGTGCATACCACTAACAAAGGATGTATTTGAGGTAATGTGATATCATGGTAAGGTTAGTCTTGGAGTTGCAAGGTATATACATAGTTGAATTAGGGTCACACCACATACATATGTAGAATTAGAGCATCAACTAGTCATACGAGTTACGTGAACACCTGGGTCAGGTTGATTTAACTCTAGTTTCATGTTTTGATCTATGTGTAGTATCATGATGATAACCAATTGTTAAGAGTCATACATTGAATTAGATTTCCCTGGTAATCACTTTATTTCTAAACCTTGGTTACAACTTATTCATTTAATTCTAGTCCCAATTATCTTTCGACCATTAACCACTAGTTTAAAATTCAATAATCAAAACCTAATCTAATCCTTATCCTTCTAAAAATAATTAAATTCTCCCTTACAAATTCCCATGCAACTATAGTCCTTTAATTCCTTAATAGAATATTAAATTAATCTCAAATAGAAAATTAAATTGACCTCTAATCCCTTTGAAACACATGGGCAACATAATTTAATTTATCGTAATAAAATTAAATTAACATCTGTCTATACATTTTACATAGAAACTATATCTATTAATCAATAATTAACTATACAATTAAATAAACTATATTTAAACAAAATTACATATTTTAAATAAAACAATAAGAAGTTAAATCCATAACATATTTCACATAAAAGCTAAAGTTTTAAAATCTAGTAATTAAACTACACAATTTAAATAAAAAGTACATCTATTAAATGAGACTACATAATTCAAATAACACAAATAATAATTAAGTCTATTTAACTAACTTAATCTATCTAAATATAATAGTCCATTTTAATTATGTACCTAATGGATAGAGTAGAACAATATTTAAATAAATTATTCAATACTTGATTAAATCTAATTATGTTATTAAATCTATAAACTGTTGTGCTTGAATGTGACCTCTAAATCAGGCACAAACCCAACATAGTCCTTACTCAATGGTTCAATTCACAAAGACAAACATGAATTGTTCATCCTGCAAATTTGATTGAAGCGACTTGTTGCCTCCTAATTAGTTGTGGATGTCAAATTTATTCTCAAAACAAGAGCCAACACCCTGACCATTGCTAACATGGAGGATTTCTAAAGCATGAGAGGAAATGAAATTGCCATTAATCCATAAATGCACTACAATTAATCTATGAAATGAGATTGCTCTTAATCTAGAAATGAATTGCAATTAATCTATGAAGTCAAATGCAACTAGTCTATAATTGAAATTGCAACTACTCTATGGAAATGAAATTGCAATTAATCTAAGAAATGAAATACTCTTAATCTAGAATTAAAATGCTCTTAATCTAGAATTGAAATTGCATTTAAACTAGAAAGCTTGAGAGATGAAATTGAGATGTTAGATATGTAAATGAATTGCAAATAAGCTCAACATATCATTACTAATCCAAATTGAAATTAATTTAATTATGCAATTTAAACTCAAAAGCATGTAATAATCAATACAAATTTTACTATAAGTTTGATGCTCTCAAAAATCATCCTCTCTAATGAAGAAAAAGGGGTCCAATTTATAGAAAACCATGGAAAGAGGGTGAAGAATTTCTTGAAAAGAAATAGTTGCCTCTTCATTTCCCTTTGGGACAAAAATACAAGAATTATCTAATTAAAAGGATGGATTATTGCCACATGAGTGACCTTTCACATGGAATTATGAAATTTCTTTTTGAGGATAATTCATACCATCAATTAAATAACTATTCAATTCTTTTTATGTATATTAGCTAAAAGGGGTGGAATTAATTTAATTAAAAGCACTTAGGACTTTAGTATTAAATTAATTAATCATAAGGATGTTTAGCTAATAAACTCTGAGAATTTGGGAATTAAATATAATGTCATATTTATGCAAATTTGGGTTTTCTGCATTTGAAACTCAGTCAATTAAAGTCAATTAGGAAAAGAATTTTCCTAGTATAATAGGACTTCGATGATGAGAAAATTGAAGGAATCCACCAAAATTGATTAAGGTTATAAGGTGCCAATTTTGGGTTGTTACATTTTTCCCATCTTTGAATTGATGTGCGAGCAGCGCATTGATTCAAAGAACAGTCTGAAGTGAAGATGAAGATTTCAAAAGTCTAGGTTAGGTTGCCAAGACACCGATCAGATTAAGAAGTAGAATCAACTGAGAGAAGTTCAGAATTGGGGTTAGATTTCCCTAATGTCCACTGATAGCTGATGAATATTTAGGACTATCTCCAAAATTAGGGTTAGATTTCCCCAATACAAAGGTTAGCCCTCTAAGATCTAGGTTAGATTTCCTAGATAGCGGTCGAAAGAGTTTTTTGAGAGCCATCTTCGGAACGAAGCGTAACTTTCAGGAATTAGGGTTAGATTGCCCCAATACCTAATGAGATTTCAAGAATCATCTTCAGAACAAAGCTTGATCCTTGAGGATCCAAGTTAGATTGCTTAGATACCTAGAAAGATAGATGACAAGATGTGAGACATCAAGATGCCCCTAGATATTCAAGATCACGGAATATCCAATTTTGACCATAAGGTACGAAAAACTAAATATGCCCCAAGTGATGAGATGCCCCTAGCGATGGGGACTTTTGATTCAAATTAGACTGATTCAAGAATAATGCAAAAATATTTACTGATGCAATCATCCTACCCCCTCGAGAATGAAATTGAAAGATGACACACCATAATGATAAGAGAGATAAATCACAGATAGAAACAAGATCGAAGATCCAGAGAGATCTAGAAGATAGAATTGATTTGGAGTGATCGAGAGGTCCTGTTGATTAAGTTTGACCATAGTTGACCAAAATTGACTAGAGTTGACTTTGATGAAAATATTGTAGAAGCTGAGAAAATGATAACAAGAGATAATCCTGACAAGAAATCGATGCCAAAAAATTGACTGCACAAGCGTCCGATCGTGTCAGTCCCAAAAATTTAAAATGCAATTTCAAACTACTTAGGAGTGTCAGATTTCAATTTTGATCACAAAAATGGATTCAGAACGGTCCATTTAGCCAAGGGTACATTTTTTGCAGAAAACGGAGCACTTTGAAAAATTAAGTCAAGGGCTATATAAGGCCCAGAGGGGTCATTTTCAATTCATTACTCACTTTTGACTTTAGCGATGGCGAGGGCTCCAGTTGATATCGATAGCATTTCCGTGCACACAAACTGATTTGAGCACTCCCGAAGGCACAACTGACCAGCAGAGTATGATGCACCTGTAAGTAATCACAACTTGATCCTGTATTTCAGAAAAACATTTATCAGTTTTTAGCATTTAGCAAGTTTTAGGCCTTTTTAAAGTTATTGCGTCCAATCTTGATCGAGGAAATAGTTTCCTCACACTGGCCCATGTTGTCTTTCATGTGAGGAATCTATTTCCTCGCATGGGTCAGGGGTTCCTCACGCGGACCCCTCCCTTGCACTCATACGAAGAGTTCACTTGCACCGCGTGAGATTTCAAAAATCTCGCGCAAGCACACATTCCATCTCGCGCGAGCCAGAAAGCTCACGCAGGAGAAGAGTTTCCTCGCATGGGAAAAGAGTTTTTTTGCATGGAAAACTGGCCAAAATTCAAAAACTATCATTTTCTTGTGTCGCAGAGTCATCCAGTTGCCATATCTTAAAATTGTGTGTAGGATAGGTTCGTAGCTGTAGTTGTCATCTTTTGCTTTAAAAAAATCATCATTGTTGAGGTGCTGATCCAATTTTGTCACTTTCTTTGCAGGTTGACCTTCCTGATATCAATTTCTGATCACATCATCCTGTTATGGGTGAGCTGTTACAGAGATTATAAGATGCTGATGGTGCCCACATTGACGAGCTAGGATTGACTTACCCTTGTGATGCACCCGACATTCAGGTAAATCATGGATTACTGGGTGCCTTGTTTGAGCATTTCCATTTGGAGACGAACACTTTTCACTTGCCGCAGGGGGAGATGATGGTCACTCCCAAGGATGTATATAGGATTTTGAGAGTGCCTTTCCACAGAGTTTGTGTGGAGTATGACACTCAGCCCAAAGCAGGTACAGTAGCTTTGAGAGTAGTTTTTCAGGATGATTTGGTGATGGGCCGGGCCATCTCATGGGAGGATTTGATTCACGTCTATGGCAGAGATTACCCATTGGTGATCGTACTAGCACTTTTTCTGAGTTACCATCTGGTTCCTGATCATGGTCAGCATGGATTAGAGTGTAGCTGGGGAGTTATGTTGCAGAAGATGTTGGCTGCTCCTGCATTTACTTTTGGATGGGGTGAGTGCATGATTGCTTAGATGTACCATGAGATGCATGAGATCATGTATCGAGATGCCTGTACCATGGTGGTAGGAGTCTTCATACTATAGATTTGGGCCTGGGAGCACCTTCCTGTATGTAGGCTGATATTTCATGATACACGACAGCCTCTAAAGCCATACATTTACAAATACACACGTCTAATGACCCAGCCCATGTTGGGTAAGACCAAGCAGTAGAGAGCATAGATAGATGACATGGCCTCAGTCATATGGCAGCCTTGGGTTGCCACTGAGGTATGAGATGATGCTCACCATGAGTTATCATACATGTTCTCTTCACATCCTTTGATTGGGCATACTATTACTATCATTGAGAGTTTCTTGCTCACGTGCGTATTATGCCAGTTCGAGATGCCACAGGATGTGTCTCTGGAGTATTGCACATACGCCCAATTCATCGATGAGATGAAGAAGGGCTGGTAGAGATAGCTTGATAGGGGTCGTAGCATGATAGACACCCAGGTACCACTAGCCAGGTGAGATTATATGGCCGCAGTGACAAATGCAGGTGTGACACCTGCATATAGAGATCACATGTTAGTGCATCTGTTTCCTAGATTTATAGCTCTAGTTGTGCCGATACAATAGGTGGTATAGCCACCACCGTAGCAGCAGGCATAGCAGGTCCCTCCATAAGTATAGTAGCCACAGGGACAGCAACCACATTTACAGTAGCTGGAGAGATTTGTACGACTGAGGATAGCTTAGACTGATATTCATGTTAGACCCATGGGATCAGATGCAGGTGTTGGGCCCAGTGGCAGTCTAGACAAAGCCGCTGAGCAGGGAGATGACACTATCATGGCTGATGCTTAAATGACTGATCCACTAGTAGGCAGATAGGTAGCACTTTTGCAGGAGGCACTCCAAAGGGTCAGAGAGAGAGCCCGACAGTCTCAGAGCGAGCGTGATGACCTCCATACGCAGGTGATTATTCAAGGCATGTAGATATCTAAGCGAGATCGAGAGATCCAAGAGTTACAAGAGGAACTAGCGAGATCACAGCTAGAGACTACGTATGAGGCTGCTCAGGCTTCTTATTACTATGTTGCATACACTATTGCATTTCCTGAGGCAACAGATTAGATTCAGCCTTTTACAGAGTATGCTGGTGCACTGGCCGTTCCACCGGGACCACCTCCACCAGGACCTCCTCCTCAGTATCAGGTATGCCACTCCCTCCACCTTCTCCATGTGGTTAGATGAGATACATTGACACACATATTGTACCACCATTTTGACATATTGTGCTCGAGTAGCACCCTTGAACATTTGACTGATCAATATATATATATGAGCTCAATTTTTTGGCATCATTGTACATGTTTATATATTGCTTTAGATGTGTATGTTTTATGAGATGTTTTCCTATATGGTTTTAGATGTATGGATTAGAAATGTATGCCATGGATGGATATGCAAATGTTTATGCACATGTTTTATTGATGTATGAAAATGCTATGATAGATGTTAGATGGATAAATGCTATGTATGATTTGATTTATGCTTATAATGGATGCATGTGTTTATGGATATATAAATGCAAATGAATGTATGGAAATGCACTTTTTGGAAATAAATATAATGCAATTAATCCAATGGTACTAATCATCTCATGCAGGATATTTGTGATATACAATAGGTACTAACCAAAAGAACATGAATGAATATCGAGAGTGAGGACCGGACACTCGTGCAGTCAAGAAGAAACCATGATGCAAGATGAGGACCCTTGAAGAATGAGAAGACTAATGAAAAGAGCACCAAAACTACCACATTGCAAGCTTAAAAAGTGAATGCAAGCCTGCAATGCAAAATGCAAGCCTAAGCTAAATGCAATCCTAGGACTTGGTTGTTGGACTCATCGCATTTATCATCATCGAGTGCTTTTGGATCATCAGAGTCAATACAATCCTTATTGGTGCCACTGCGACCATAAAAATATGAATATAACTTTCATCAAATAAAATGTAGGAAATGAACATAAGCACCAAAGCACAAAAGCCAAGGTGACCTGAACATTGTTTCCAGCTTGATATAGTAAGAAATCACAAGTAAAAAAACAAAGAAATAACAGTCAAGGAGATATTTTTGACCTCCCCTTGGCATACAAATAAACAAGATTGAGGGATGTGAGGCTTTTCCACCTTAATGCAAAAGCTCTTATCACATACACCTTGTTTATTTGACATTGTCGGATCATCGAAACCACACCAACAAGCAGTAGACAAAAGAAAATATCATTGAAATTCATGAGAATAGACATCATACCAAGAACAAAGCAATCATATCTCAGCATGTTTCAAGACTTATGAATGAGCCTATGTTTAGGGTGTTGAAAAAAACCATTGTGCTTGTGAGTGCATTGTGTTTGATTTCTATCGAGAGATGTTTACATTGCGAGATATCCGAGGTGTGTTGAAAAACACAGATGTGTCCAAAGAGAGTGGTAAGAAACACTATTTGATTAAGGTGTTGAGAAACACCAGTTTGTGCCAGTAGAAAGTTGTCCTTTGACAAGATTATTGACTCAAGTGTAAACCGAAGAATGATCGAAATGGGGAGCCATTCCCCCAAGTAACGAATGGATCAAATCCAAACAAACAGATAGCGAGACGATGAGAGAAATCTCAGAAGTAGTGACAGTAGACAGACTCAGTGAGAACCACTGGTGATTGTTGCAAGAGATTCTCAAAATATTGATGACAAGATCAAAGTATCAGCAGGAAGACGCAGTGAGAACCACTGGTGACTGATGCAAAAGAGAGTTTGAAGAAGAGATGAAGTGCTATGAAGCATCGGTAGGCAGACATAGTGAGATCCACTGGTGACTGATGCAAGAGGAGTAAGACTCCAAAAGATAAGACAATGCCCCCGAGTGTGACCAATTTCAATCTATGCAAGGTCAAGCAAAATCTCAAAGATGATTGAGAGCAAAAGCATGAGCACACTAAAGCAGGAAAGTGAACTAAAGCAGGAAAGTAAACTGAAGCAGGAAAGTAAAATAGCAACTGTGAGTAAGCCAAGAGATGTTGCGACAGATAAAGCATTGCAAAACAAGAGGTGTCTATTTACCAGATTTTCACCATCTTGACAGAAATTCTATTTTTGCTACTATGACTCTTTTTTACTAGAATTTCATCAATGGCACATGTTTTTCTTTTTCTCTTTTTTTGTATTTTCATTTTTTCAATTTTTTTGTTCTTTTTTCTTTTTTTTTTATTTTTTTGTATTTTTTGATTTTTTGGTATTATCAAGGTGCCTGTTTACCAGGTTTTCACCAGGATAATAGATACATCAAAGTGCTTGTTTGCCAGGTTTTCACTAAGATGATCATTTTTTCAGGATATTTTACAATTTTTAGGATTTTCTCATAATAAAGTATGTACATGAGCATGCAAAAAAGATATCTCAACTATAGAATTTCTTCAGGTGAAGAGCATTTTGAGTTATTCACCTTTTTTAGTGGAGAGATGATAGGCACCAGACCCAAATATTGTAGTAATAATATAAGGGCCAAGCCAGTTTGGCTCAAACTTCCCTTTCTGAGTCTGTTGTTGTTGATTTTTAGGGTTTTCTCTCAGGATGAGATCACCCATTTTGAAGTCTCTTAGTCTAACCTTCTTATTATATCTCTTAGATATCCTCTTTTGATATGCTCTGAGATGATCGAACACCACCTTCTGACGTTCATCCAATAGTTCAAGCTCTTGTAGCTGAGATATTCTAATGTCATCATCTGTAATGAGGCCCTTCAGGGAGACTCGCAAGGTAGGAATCTCAACCTCAATAGGCAGTACTACATCTGCACCATAGACTAAAGCAAAGGGCATGGCCCATGTTGGAGTTCTTATACTGGTTTGATAGGCCCATAAAGCTAGATTAATCTAGAGAGGCCAATCTCATCCAAATTTGTGTACCGTATGATGCAAGATCTTGAGAATTGTTTTATTGGAAGCTTCAGCCTGTCCATTATCCCGAGGATAATAAATAGACAACCAGTGTTGAATAATCTTTAACTTAGTGCACAAATTTGTTAGATCTTTTTTCTTTAATTGTCCCCCATTGTCATTGATAATAGAATAAGGTACACCATATCTACAGATAATGTAGTTTAGTATGAACATAGCTATAGATTTGCCATCAGCTACACTGAGAGGTACTGCCTCAACCCATTTGGTAAAATAATCCATAGTAGTGATGATGTACTTATGTCCTCTCGAAGAATAGGGATATATCTGATCCACTAGGTTGAAAGCCCACTGTTGAAATAGCCAGAAAGTGATGAAAGGAATAAGCTCCTTGGCTGGAGCATGAATCAACTTACCATGGAGTTGACATTGTTTGCAAGACTTGGAAAATTGTGTAGCTTCCTTCTCCATATCAGGCCAATAATAACTAGCTCTAATAATTTTATGAGCCAGTGTCAGACCATTTGAGTGAGAACCACAAATGCCTTCATGTACCACTTCTAACACGCATTTGGACTCATCAGGTTCTAGACACCTAAGGAGGGTACCGTCTAGACCCTGTCTATACAAGTCATTTACTACGATGATGTACCATGAAGCACTATGGATTAGGTGACATTTTTCATTTCTATTATATGTGTTAGGAATAATTTAGTCATGGAGATAAGAGTAGATGTGGTGGTAGTGAGACTAATCATGTCCAATTACTAAATAGGCCATTTGAGAGTTAGGAGAGTCATAGGCAAGGTAGCATAATGTCTCCACTAGGAACTCATGTCTGAAATCATTCTCCAGCATTTGTAACATAGAGGCTAGAGTAGCCATAGCATCAGCCACTTTGTTATCCACCCTGGTAATTTGCTAAAAAGTGACATGTGCAAGGTATTTCTTAAGGCTGTCAACCATCTTTTTATATGGTACCAACTTTTCATCTTTAGTCTGATAGAGATTGTTCACTTGATTGATCACCAATTGTGAGTCTCCAAAGACTTTTAGTTCATCCACTCACCATTCAATAGCGATCTTGAGTCCATTGATCAAAGCTTCATATTCAGTGGTTTTATTGGTACAAGGAAACATCATTTTGTATGCCTTCGGTAAGGAGTATCACTAAGGTGTGATAAACAAAATTCCAGCTCCTGACCCCTGTTGGGTGAATGAACCATCAAAGAACATTGTCCATGTTTGATGTGTGAGAAGCATAATGGACTTGTCTGGGAATTCCATCTTTAATGGTTGATGATCTGTAAGAGGTGCTTCAGCTAACTGATCTGCAATCGCCTATCGTTTGATAGCTTTTCTCTCAACATATTCAATATCAAACTCGCTAAGGAGCATGACCCATTTAGCTTGTCTACCTGTGAGGGTAGCTTTACTGAGTAAGTATTTCAATGGATCAATCTTTGCAATTAGCCTTGTAGTGTGGGCCAACATGTAGTGTCACAGCTTCTAGGAAGCAAACACCACTGCTAGGCAAGCTTTCTCAATTACTGAATAATTCATTTCGTAAGAGACCAATGTTCTGCTGATGTAGTAAATGGCTCTTTCTTTATGATTTGGATCTTCTTGGGCCAAGAGAGAACCCAAGGATGTTTTCGATGCTGAGATATATAAGATCAAAGGCTTCCCCTGAATAGGAGGCATCAGCATGGGCAGATTGGCTAAATATTGTTTATTCTATTGAAATCCTTGTTCACACTCTTTGTTACAGTCATAAGTCACACCTTTATGCAGAGTTTTGGTGAAAGGTTGTGACTTGTCAGCTAATTGTGAGATGAATCATCTGATAGATTGGAGCCAACCTTAGAGACCTATGATTTGTTTGATATTACGGGGTGGTGGCATTTCCATTATAGCTTGTACCTTTTCTGGATCCACCTCAATTCCTTTCGCAAAGATGATGTAGCCAAGTAATTTTCCTAAAGTAACCCCAAATGCACATTTATTAGGGTTTAGACGCAACCTGAATTTCTCCATACGATCTAGTATAGGACCTAGATTAGTGAGATGTGTCTTTCTATCCATACTTTTAGCAAGTGTGTCATCCACGTAGTCCTCCATTGTCCTATGCATCATGTCATGAAATATTGTAGTAACAGCTCTTTGATAAGTAGCTCCAGCATTTTTAAACCAAAGGGCATAACATTCTAGTAGAATGTACCCCATGCACAAGTAAAAGTGGTCTTCTCTTGGTATTCTGGCACAATTTTAATCTGATTATAGCCAGAGAAGCCATCCATTAGTGAATACATCTCATATCCCCTCTGTCATGTCCATGATCATGTCAATATTGGGAAGTGGAAAATCATCTTTGAGACATGCCAAATTTAAATCTCTAAAGTTAGTGTAGACCCTGATAGATTTGTCATATTTAGTCACTGGGACTATATTAGAGATCCACTCTGCATAATCAATCACTTGGATGAACCCAACTTTTAGAAGTTTTTCCAATTCTACCTTAATCAATAAAGCCATATGTGGATGCATCTTTCTAAGTTTTTGTTTAACTAGTTTTACACCTGGAGCTATTGATAAGTGATGCATAATGAGATCGAGATCCACACCCAGAATATTAGAATACATCCATGCAAAATTTATCTTTTTCTCCAGGAAGAATTCTATGAATTCCTTAAGTTCCTCTATAGATAATGACTTAGCCACATGAATGATATGTGGATGCTCTTTTGTTCCCAGATTTATCGGCTGAGTTGGTTCAATCAACACTGATGAACGTTCCTAGAAGTGACTTGGAAGAACATCAAGTATCTCATCCTCAGGTACCTTAGAGAGGTTTTCACCTTTGGATACGTCTTTTCTTTTTACTTTTTTTGGCTCTGATACTGCCACAATGTGATTTTCACCATCAGAGCACTTATTTTTTATTCTTTTAATTTTTTGACTAAGATACTTGATGTCAGCCTTGGTCATGTTGACACTTTCTTCACTAGTGGAGGAAATTACGGGCTCAATAGCGTGAAGGTAGCAAGCTAAAGTGTAATCATTCTAGAATGTAAGGACTTCACTGGATGAAGAAGGGGAATTCCAGTCTATTAATTCAGGATGTTGGAGGGAAAGAGATGTGACAGGTTCAAGTGCGTTCATAGTATAGTCATCGAAAGTATTAAATAGCAAGCTGAGAGCTAAACCGATCTCATCCAAAGGTGTGTTTGAATCCTTTTGATCCCTAATGACCGAAGTAGAAGACATGTTAACACCTATAGACTTGAACTCATTAGGATTTTCACTAGACCCCTCACTTACGTCGAGAAGTTTTTCATAAGATCCTTCTGACAAACTATCAAACTCATACTCATGAGAGTCTATATCCAAACTCTGACTTGGGTGCTTGCACCATGAAGGTTTAGGAGTTCTTGCAATACCAGCCTATTCTCATGCCAACTGTTCTTGAAATTCTGGTGGTACATATCTTTCACCTTGGAAGTGAGGATTTTGCAAGTCTTTCCATTGTTCATAGGTTAGTGCATCAAGGGAAGTGTTTTTATCAAAATCACTGTCACTCTCTGATTTACTGACATGCAGTACAAATTTATCTGGCTCAGCGAAAAATGTTTCCAGTTCTGGAGGAATGGGATAAGGAAAACAATCCTCATCCGAGCTATCTTCTATGGTGTCAACTGTAGCTGTGCTTTCAAGTTCTAGTGAAGGTTCTACTTTTGGCACAAATTTATTGATCCCTAGATGAAAGGGGACCTTTTTGAAACCTAAACCAGTGGTGTCTTTTGTCTTTTGACCTATAGCTTGGATAGGTTCCACTAACCCATTACCATTCACCCCTATTGGGCCACTTCCTTTGTACCCAAAACATTTCATAATCTTAAGACCCTCTCTATTAGGATTTAATTCAAGAGCCAGAGCAGTCTGTTTAGTTATGTTCTTTCCTTTACAAATCCAAGCCTTGATATCTCTTTCCTCATCTTCATCTTCCAATGGTGTATTAGACCGTAAAAATGTACCATCATAAACTATCTCAAGAGTAGCAAAAGATTTGTTGTGCTCAGAAGGTCTCCCATAAGAGTGAGGAGACAAGGGTAGAGCTGCTAATGATAGCGCAGGTTCCATTTGATATCCCCCCATGCCTATGTCTGTGATTTTTAGTGTCTGTTCCATGTATTTGAGCTTGGTATCACAGATTTTTATGTATTCTCTATTAGTTGGAACAAGACTATCAGCTAACTGAATGAGAGGATTACAAGAAGAACCCATACTAGCGGGAACTGTCACCTCTGCACCTTGAAAAGAAAACTTGATACACTGATGGTATGTAGAAGGAACCACTTGCATCTCGTGGATCCATGGTCTTCCTAGAAAAATATTATACACAAGAGGAAGGTCTAGCACCTGACATATGACATCTCTTTCAATTGGGCCAACCCAAATGGGTAGAACAACTAGACCTTTAGATTGTCTCTCTTCTTCATCATAGTCTTTTATGGTAATTCTTTTAGGAGAATCTATATGATCATCACCATAACCTAGCTGAGCAAGAAAATAAGTGGAGCAAATATAAACACCAGCACCATTATCAATGAGCACGCAATGGACTAGTTGTTTACCAATCATGACTTCTATGTGCAGAGGAGCATTGTGCGGGTGACTAATTGAATGATCATCTTCTTCAGAGAATGATAAATAATGCGGTGAGGTCAAGTGACCCACCATGGATTGAAACTGATCCAAATTGATATCTTTCCAGACATTAGCTTCAGTGAGAGCTTTGTCCAGAATCTGCCTATGAGCAGGCGAGATTTTCAATAGCTCAAAAATAGTTATCTGAGCATTAGTCCTTTGAAGTTGGTCAAGAATGCTATAACCAGTAGTAGGAGGCATAGGGACTACCTTTGTGGTCTTTTTAGTAGAACCAACAAGAGGCTTATCTATAGTTTGTTTTGGCGCAGACATAGCAGCAAGAGGGTTAGGACTCTTGATAGAGATTCTAGCATTAGATCTAGTAACAAAATTCGCACAATCTTGAGATGTTTCAGATTTAGATAATCGAGACCCAGGGCCTTTCCAGTAAACATATTGCAATATTCTACTTCCACTAGTTCAATCATGTTGATCACATTATCATAAGTGGTATGTGTGTAATTAACTTTGGCATTATTATTCTGAGCGTTAGAGGATTCACCTTTCTCATGATGAGGAAAGGGATCTTTGAATGCTTGATGATCTGAATTCTTGTTATGATTCTCCATAACAATAACCTAGTTATCGATCAAATCTTAGACTTTATGATGTAATTGGAGACAAGTAGCAGTCTTGTGACCTTTGTCTTGATGGTAATCATAGTAAGCATTCTCATTCCACCAATGAGGTCTTGGTTGTGGATCGTATAGATGTTTCTCCAAAGGAGAAAGAATCTGATTTTGCACTAAAGTTTTGAAAACCACATCAAGCGGTTCTCCTAAAGAGGTAAATTCACACTTGGGTTGCGCTACCCAAGGTTTGTTGCCAAAAAATTTAGAAGGTTGTTGAGTATTGGTTGCAGCCTTTTCGACATCTTTGGTCACTTGTATACCCAAGGTGAGGTTGAAGACCGGTTTCAAAGAAGTTGAGGTCATGTTATCGACCACCCATCATTCACAACATCTCTATTTTTGTTGGAAAATTTCCCTTTGTCTTTGTTGGAAGATGAGGGATTTTGCTTATTATCTTTATACAAGGTCAATTCGCCTTTTTTAACCATGAATGCTTCTATTCTCATAGCTTGTTTTATCATACTATCAAAGTTAAGGGGACCTTAAAGTTGGACTTGATACCTGAAGTCAGGGGTGAGATTATCCAAGAATATATTGAGTTTCTCAGACTTGGGTATTTTGCGAGGGTACTTTGTGCAAAGTTGTCTCTAGCTTTTGAGAAACATCAAGAATGGTTCCCCTTGCTTCTTCTTAAGGTTGCAAAGATCCCTTATGTTGACAAGATGTTGAATATTGTGAGAATAATGTTGTATAAAAATATTGGCAATCTCGTCAAAAGTTTTGATGCCAATGGGTAGGCGCAAGAACCATTCCATAGCAGGACCACCCAAACTTCATGGAAAAAGATACATCAAATATGTTTGATCATGTATAAACTCCATCAAAAAGGCACCAAATTCTCTTAAATGATCCTGAGGATCAGTGGTACCTAGATACTTGTCATATTTTGGGAGCTCTACACCTTTGGGAAAAGGTGGCATAACAATGCTCTTATCAAATAGAAAAGGACATATACTTTCCATTGTGAACTATTGCGTAGGTTTGTCCTTTTCTTTCATAAGTTGGCTAATTTGAACTAGCATGTCTTGAATTATCTTATGCAACTTGGAATTTTTAGTTTCCTCTTCTTTAGTGACAAGTGTTTCCACTTGGAAGTCTACGGGTAATTTGACCCCTTGTTTTGCCAAATCTAGAAAGTATTTTTCTTTGTCTTCCGCAAGGAGTATCTCCATCATTTTAATGAGAGATTTATTAGACTTTGTTGTGTCTATGTCATTATGATTTATTGGATCATCATCATTACCAACAATTTCATAAATGCTTTGAGTCTGATCTTGACCCTGGTGATGCTCTTCTCCTTGATGACCTTGTTCATGTTGAGATTGGTCATGACCTTGTGTGAAATCAAAAGGAGATGTCATGTTTTTAACATGAGATTGTTCCGTGTGCACTCCTTCAGTATGAGAGTGAGGAATCATAGCTGATGTTCTCTTCGGTGAATTAGAAGGATTGAAATGTTCAAAAGAATCACTAAGACAGCAAGATTTGTTAATAGGACCAACCCAAATAGATGACTTCAGTATGAGAGTGAGGACTTGTAGCTGATGTGCTCTTTGGTGAATCAAAAGGATTGAAATATTGGAATGGATCACTAAGGTAGTGAGGGTTGTTAATAGGATCGACCCAAGCAGATGACTTCTTGTAGCCTTGTTGGCTTAAGAGAAATGGATTACGCTGATCTTGAAACAACAGATTAGAACAAAACTGAAGCACTGGTTTCATATTCAGACTTGGATCTATACTGAACGGGGAAGAGGAACGTGATGATCCCTCTTGATTATCCACATGAATAAAGGGTTCAGAATGACCTTTTCCTTGATCACAAGGTTTACTTCTACCTACTCCAGAACCGTGTATGGGAAAAATATTACCGCTCCTAGTCGTAACAGGCATAGACGAAGCTGATACAAGAGGAAACTTAAGATCTGACTCAGAACTCTGTCTCTAGAGGTATCAGAAAAAGAAGGTAATAGGCTAAAATAGCCAAGGTGTGAGATGCACCTGGCATGAATCGTTGAAGGTATGGCTAGAATAGCAGAGATATGACTATTGTGTCGCAAGGTACAAAAAACACAAGAAAAATAGGATGGAGACAAAGAGATAAGACAAGTTCGAGTATGAATCAGACAATTTGCAACTTGAAACAACTAGTTTCAGTCTGCAGACAACGAAGGAACAAGAAATCAAACCCAAGATAAGAGGCAGATCAGGTAGATAAACAAACTCATTTTTCAAGATAAAAACCAGATTTTGAGACACAGTGAGAACTGTTCTCTAACAAGATTTCTAGGTTTAGGATAGTTTTAAGATGATATAAATCAACAATCTCCATTTCAAGGTGACAAGCACTCGTTTACAAACATGAAGTTTCAATCAGGTAGTAGTGACACAAATAGTAGTCATAAACAATTCCACCAAGGACAAAGAAACTTGGTAGAAACATGGGAGTCTTTGTTTGATGATAGTACAGACAGTTTAAGACTCTAAAATAGACACTCAGTTATCCCTATGAAGAAAATTGGTTGAGAAGACAAAATATGTGCCCTGCTGTCTTATGCATATGCGTGCACCTCACATAGCAGTGTCACCCTCGAAAGAGCACCCGTGTTTATGATGTTTCCAATGACTAAGTATATATGTTCAAAGGTTACCCATAAACAGGGGTCAGCTTCATATACCACTTCAAACATCTAGGTGCATACCTATGTCAAGAATCTAGGGGAGAGATTCTTCCCTCTCCCTGAGCACAGATTATGTCTCCTTTCAAAGGTGAACCGGGTAGGCATCTAACTAAGAGAGTGTTTAATAGGCTTCTATACAATAACCTATGGTGCCTGTGATACAGAGTTGGGGCCTTGTAGCCACACCAACACTTGTAATTCACACACCCTTGCAAGCAAGGCTGGGAGTGGCGTCACTCAGTATGACAAATAAGGCTTTCTCATGATGATAGTCAAAATAAATGAGAAAGAAGTTACCATGGCTTTGAAGTCTTTAGACTACAAAAAAGTAGACTTTATTAGAGTGAGGTTGATTCACCAGCGAAAGGTGTGTACTCACTTGGGTCATTCCCAGAGGTTCAACTTTTGACAGGCCCTCTAAAGGTGATTCAACTTGGTTCAGATTCAAGGGTTTGATTTTCTAATTCTCTTAATGAGAGAAGAGCATACTTCTCTACCTTTTCACCTCACCCAAACACATCAAGCATATTCATCACCGAGATAGTTTCACTCCACAAAATCCACAATTCTTTGGCTACTAATTCTCTCAAAGAGAGAAGAGCATAATCCCCTAACAAGTAGAAGTGCTAAAGATTCGCTATCTTGCTTTCCTTCCCCAAGTATCTGTCATGCTAGCAACATCTGGGTCTCAGTTTCATCCATGGGCATTGTTGACAGGGTTTTGCTGACCGGGTTCACCAAAAGTCATAAGTTGTCACCGGGCTCTGGGGATACCGGCCAACTCTGCCTACAAAGGTTGTCCGAGGGAAATAAATCCTCCGGGCCTTCAAGCACCTGGGTGTCGGGTCACGACGATGCGGGGCTCGGTTGGGAGAGGTGACTGTTTCAAGGGGGGTAGCTGGTTTCTTCAACTCATTTTCTCAAGAGATTCAATTAAATTAAGGTTTCCCCAAGCATTCTACACTTAGAAAATAAAGCAAAAAAGATCCTGCAGGGTTAGAAGTATTTCATCTAACTATAATCATGCTGAAATGTCTAGAACATCGATAATACTCTGATAGACTACACTAAATACTAAAGAAATACATAACCATCAACTAGCATTTTATCAGTAGCAGAAATAAAGAGGTGGTTAATCTACTTTAACATATCAGAGTAGAAGACATATGAAATATTAAAACATGAAATACCATTAACTTAGAAGCAGGAATGCCAACAACATCATTGCCGAGAATTCTTCCTTCCTTATTAATATCCTTCCAGCAAGCACTGGTGCGTAATACAATGGTGGCTCCAAGGGAGCATCTAACTACTGAGAATAGAACAATGGAGCATTGAGCTCTGCAACTAAAATGAAGAATCACTTTGCTATTACTATGGATAACAAAATCATCAATTTCGCCGACCTTTGGAAATGGGTCGGTTTAGCTATTTATGCAACTCTTCCAACCCTAACCCTATTTTACATCATGCCTTAATAAAATACAATATCTGGGGACCGTTACTACCTGCACCACCCTACAAAAGACCTAGAGATGGAATAGGTCTGACATGTCAGAAGAATAAGACAAGAATATACAGCGGAAGAATCGGCCTTGAGAAGAGGGCCGGAGAGGAGAAAGAAGAAAGTAGGTCCACCGGGGACCGAGGCTACATGCCTCATAAATGAGAAATGCAGTGCCCTGTCTCCAATGCGCCAGGTGTACCTATGAGTGGTGCCTTGAGAAGACCACCCTATCAGAAACCAACTGCCAAGTCGATGCCTCATTGATGTAGCCAACCACCTTCTGACAGTCTTTATTAACCGCCTCTGAAAGTGACCGGTTAGCCTCAGGGATCGGGACATGAATCACTTTAAAGAATACAAAATTTTGGATCTGGGACTCTGGGATCTGGGAACTTACGTCTGCAAAAGAATAAAGAATACTCAACACTCAAGTTCTCCCCGGCCCTCGGAGAGAGCTCAAGGTTGTTTATTATCATTGAAAGCCTGGAGGAGGCGGGAAATGCCATCTTCATCTATCTCTTTTAGGCTGGCCCTTCTGTGCCTGGCCACTTCAACTTGTTCCCCCAGGTCTGGAACATTTTCTTTGAATTCATCCGCCATCCTCGCGGTGTCATGACCCTTAACTATCATGCTAGTTAGTTTTTCCATCTGGGCCCCATCCATCCCCTCCGAGGATTGATACCGGGATTTCATTATTTCATCAAAACTCCCCAAAACTGAATCTTCAAGGGTATATGTATCTGTACTAAGGGGATCATCCCCAGAAGCCTTTATTACAAAAGACTTAAATAAATTAGAAGAATATTTTACAGTGTTTACCTTTTCTTGCAAGGACTCTACCAGTTGCTTGGTTACCTCCAATGTGAGGTCAAGTCTGGAGTGCTGAGTTCTTACAAAATCAAATGATTCCTCACCCAGAATTCTGGATTCAGAAATTATATCTTCTCCCAAGGCGAGGAGTTCTTCGAGCTCCACCTTCCATGCTTGGTAATTTTCAGCGTCACTCTCCCACTGCTCAATGAGTGTTTCTGCCTGATGAATTAATTTTTGGGCCGTGTATAAGTCTGGGAGAGTGGACGTCAGGAAACGTTGGGTGTTTCCTATCTGTAGGGCGACCCATTCGTCTACTTCTTGGGCCTTCTTTTTCATTACTCGCAGGGAGTCTATGTCACTCTGCAGTAATTCTTCTGATGTGGAGGTCTCTGGAGGGGCGGCATTGATGGGTTAGGCCAGCTCAGTAAGGAACCCCGTAAGGTTTGCATTTTTTTCCTTCTCAGCCTTGAGCCTCTAGGCCTCTTTTTCATATCAAGCTTCTACTACCCTTGCTGCCTCCTTAAGCAAGTCTACCTCACCTTGATTTCCCCTTTTGCCTAGGGATACCTCTGCTACATTGTAATCTGCGGGGTCTGCAGTTGCTTCATTGGCGTTTGGGGGAGGTGTTGCCACAATGGCAACTGTTTCTCCACCCGGCCCAGTTCAAAGAGTGTGAACTGTCTGAGATTTCTTCACCTTTGGCAGGGCCTAAACTTGGGCCATCATTTCGGCTAGGGAGAGAGGAATCACCAGAGTGGTCTGAGCTTTTCTCTTTTTTCTTTCTACCAGCCACTGAGGTGGGAGAGGTGATCTTCCTGCCAGAATTTTTTCTCCTAATTCTCTCCCGGTGTCCTGTGGCTGTTGCTCCTTTTCAACGTAGATCTCATCCATTCCTCCCCTGGCCACAACTTCTTCTGCAGCAACATTTTTTTCAAACTCTATCTCCTCAGCCTGGTCCTGTATATCAATCGCTGGGTCTAGACCCTAGTAGGCTTCCTCGGAGATTTCTTCTTCAAGCTGCTCTTCTTGTTGTTCTTGTTCTTCTGCCAGGGCTTCTTCCTCTTTTGGCAGTAGGGGAGGTATCAGGCCAAGATTCAGAGTCTGGGCCGCTGTGATAACCTACCCGAAGGTTTCTCCCAGGAGTGGCCCCTGGAACATGGCAGCTAGGGTTACGGTTATTCCTGAAGGTCTGGTTCCCCCAGCAGATGCCATTTATTCACCTTTCTTTAGTTGGTCCACTCCTGGACCTTGCATCTCTTGAGCCCTAGAGATAATCTCTGGCTCTGGCTCCTTTTCTTCTACCTGTTGTTCTTGTGCAGGTTCTTGTTCCACCTCTTCTTGCTTTGTGGCCTCTTGTTCTTTCCCTGGGACTTCCACCCCTGCTTGCGTATCATCCCCCTGCAAGTTACCAAACTCATCGGCCACAAATACATCAAGTTCCTCTTCTGGAGGGGGACTGGCTAGGACCTATGCAGGTTCTGCTTCTTTCTCTGGTTCTGAGGAACTGGAAGAAAGGACCTCAATTTTTTGGGGTTGGGACATACCTAACCCCGGCTCTGCCTTAGGCTTCTTATTAAGCCTCTTCCTTCTGTGAGTAATCAAAGGTGGCCCAGCATCGGCTATTGCTACCGCTTCCATGGGATCCACCCCCATTGCCTTCACCATTAGGGCTGCTAGCGACGGGGAGGAAGGAGGACGAATTGGTCTGGCCATGAGCGAGGGAGTGGCTAGCCTCGTTATCAACTGCTCCCTCATCTACTGGGAGGCTGCCATAGATTGCTTGATCTGTTCCTGTATAGGGACTTCTTGTGCGGAGGGGGTTGTAGCTACTATCTTTCCTTTGTCTATACCTTACGAAGAGGTCTCGGCCCCCGGGGTCAATCTTGGTACCGGCTGTGGTGCTAATTTTGGCGCCAGTCAAGGAGCTTGATGAATACTCATGGGGCACACCTTTTTGAAATAGGCGTGACTTCACTCGACCACCTCCTGAGTGAATTCCTCAATCATGGACCCCTCCTGGGTGGCCCAATCTACTGGTGGAAGGGCCTTTTTATCGATCCCTTTTTCTTTGTACTGGGGATCTATGGTGGGGGCGACGTCTAAGAAGCCCGCTGGGAAATTCTAGAGCTTCAGTTCTTACATTATTCTAGCTGTCATTCTGACATAGTGCCTGCTCTGCACATCCACGTCATCTTGGAAATCAGTCCAGAAGTCCTCCATGTGTATATGATGGGGCTCTGAAGCCCAGGGTAGTGCTGTTACAATTTTTCCATGCGGATCAAAATTTCTCCGCGCCAGATAAAATTCTTGCAAGTTATAACTCTTCAGCTCATTGTCTGCCTCCTTCGCGGTGGCCAGACTACATGTGTATTTCCCACAGGTAATTGGGAATGAGATGTTGGGGACCTTCTTGAGTGCAAAGAAGGCATGCAACTCCATCATTTGCAGGCAATATTCCAGCAGCACGATCTTGTCCCCACAATGCTTGGGCAACAAGTAGGGTTTCTCAGAGAAGCTGGTGACCCTAATGTATGTATGCTACTGGAACTGGATATAGTACTGTCCATAACTACTGACTAACTTCATTGCCTTAGTAGATAGGCGGTATCCAGCGTCCCGGGTGGGTGTGAGAAGGTGGTAGTAAACGAACGAATCATTTACCCGACAGAAACTAGGGAAGCTGGCCTCCCATTGAATCTATGGGAAATGGTCCCACGGTGATTTTTGTCCCAGGCCAATCCCAAGCACACCGTCTGTAAGTAGGCCACTGGAGTGGGGCCTCTGCTGGGCCAGGGCCCAGAAAATATAAGAAGACATGTAGAACTTCTTCTTCTGGTTCAACTGCTGTAACTAGGAGTCGACATGGTTTGAGATTATTGTCTCCCAGTCGAAGAATTCTCCCTTGGTGGAGATTCCAAGGAGGAAATAGTACATCCATTTGGAAAACTCCTAGGTGGAGGGTTGCCCAAATACCCGGGTTAATTCTATTATCCCCATCTGGATGCTCTCCTTGAATTCAGAGCGGGGGATTTCTATCTTCATTCTCTTTGGGTCCCTCTTTGGGGCCTTGAGCCAATGGGTATTCATGTATACCCGGGCGGCATCCTCCAGTTGTGTAAACTATTTCAAGGCGTCATTCCTTGTAACCACCGTGACTCTATCAAATTGTAGGATACCCAAGCCTGCCTGGAATGTGACTGGGTCGAGGGACACCAGTGGAGTGGGGTATCCTATGGGTTCTGCAGCTGCGAGCATAACAGCCCAGACAGAAGAGTTGTAGTTGGTAGCTAGTGTTAAGATAAGCTCCAGAGATTGCACAGAGCATGGGAAGCAAGCTGCCCGGAGGATTCTGGAACCCCCGACGTTGATTGCGAGCTGGTCTCTAGCTTATCACTGGATGTGCATTACCTTCACCAGGGCCTACATTTCTGCCCAAGTTCTGACATTGGCGTCGGTCATCAGTTTTACCTTGGACTCAATCTTTGAGCCCATGATGAAATTATCCTATACAAACTTCATGGTGAGGGGAAGCTTTTCCAGGGCTTTCTCCATCTTTGACTTTGCTGCTGCCCTGATTTCTGTTGCGTTTGGTAATTTTGGACTTTCGGGAGGAGATGATACAGACACTTCAGACATGTTTGGAAGATGACTCTGGAAACCTGCGTGACAAAGTGACCGTTATAACATGTTTATCAAAGTAATCATTCCGAGGTCCGGGGAATTTCACCACAGTGGTGTTTGCCTTCCTGAAAAGTTAGTATTATGCAAAGATACCCGAAAAGAAAAACACAATAAACTTAAGATTTTATTAAACATCCAGGTCCGGGGGATTTTATCACACTTTGGAGAAGACACAGGATGGATGGTGGTAAGAGACTTGAGGCCTGGAGAAATAACCATTAGTTAGGACGTGTAAAAAGGCAAGTCAATCAGCCCATGTGGGCGCCACGTGTGTAGGTATTAAATGCAAGTTATGGTGATGACGGCGGAGCCAACTATCTGAACACATGAAAAGGGAAAGCCACTTGGCTGGGATTGATTACACACATGGGACATAAATGAGGTTCTGACAGACTTCATGGAGGAGAGAGAAAAATGCATGTTTGAAACTGGCTGAGAGCCGAGTTTCAAACAGGTGGTTTTCTGCCCCAGAGCGAGTTCAGAGGTGGAAAACTAGAAACAGAGGTGACTCAACCAGCTTTTCAAGCCACTTGGAAGGATATACATGAAGCTGAGGGATAAATACAAAGAAATAAGGAGATATACAGAGATTATATTACAACTATATACATATATACATGAATATACAATGCGGGACAACACCCACGGGAAAACTAGATGAGGCAGAGACATATACACAGCTATCTACACTATATACACTATTTACAGAAACAACTCCTACACAGAGGGTGGACAACCCTTTGGCAGAGCCGACCCACCAACGGGCGGAAAAACCCAAAATAGAATGAACCAACCGAAACCAGGAAACAAAACAAATGGAAACAAAATGAAACAAAGCAAAACGGAAGGAAACCAGAGAGCGGAAGAAAGACAGAGGTGAAAAAGTGGAAACACCAACTTGAGAATGCAGAAGGTGGTGGAAAGGAAGGATTTACTACGTGAGTTCTGCAAAAACTTGAGTTGTCAATTGGTCAGAAGCACCACCACGAAGCACTTGGACTTGCCTGAGAATGACTGAAAATTGTTAAGCGTTGATTACCATAAACTTTCTGCAAATGCTCTGTTAATCACTTTCTAATTTGCTCTAAGTGCTCAAAGGTTTTAATCATGGTAAATGTGAAAGTGACATATGACTTCTATTTATACCCGCTGTAAAAAGGTAATCCTCCTCCTTCCAGTGATCTCTAGATAAGCACACCTCCGGACTCCGGGCCCGAGGATTCCTCGTGATAATATCCCTTAAGAACATCATGATGAATAATCCCGGAGTCTAGAATCTGGTTTCCAACAAAAGGCAACCTCTGGGACCAGAGTCCTAGAGATGGAAAGCAAACAAACAAGACACAACGCCGGGGAAGAAAACCCTAGAGAAAGAAGATAAAAAGGGAAAGAAAGACAAGGCAAGGCTGCAAGCAAAAACAAAAAAGGGGGACCCAACATTTTGCACACAAAATGTAGGGACGGGGATGCAGGGCATAACAAATGGCGACTATCTACGACAAATGCCTAAGAGCATTTGAGAACTATAGAATCTTTGGTTAGCAAAACTGGAACAGGCCACCCATCAGAGTGTCTGACAGGTAAAAAGCAACATATCTGAGAGAATCCAACCATACGGGAATTAGTCCGTAGCCCTTCATCAGTGATTCCGTGTGTGCTTTGGAAGAAAATCAAGCCGATGACCTCCGGGAGGAATAGAGAAGAGGTACTAATCACATCGAACCAGTCATCAATTTGCTCGTTTCTTTCGGAGCCTGGAGTTTTATCCTGCTTTTTCTCTTGTTATTTTGTTTGTTTCTGGGTGGGGAAGGCGGTACTTCTTTCACCATTAAGCTTAAACTTAGCTAAATTTAATGGCGGTACTTCTTTCACCTGTCCACCTATGTTTAGATATTTGAAGAGGGGATAAAGCTCCAGACCTAGGAAAAATTCCCTAAAGTTTCAGACCTGGGTCAACCAATGAGTATAGCCGATCTACCCTTAGTGTGTCTGATTACTTGTTCCTTATATTATTTGTGTTCACTGATCACCAGACTCCCAGAGACAACACCCAATGGAGATTGCTCAAAATGTGCCATAACCTGTGAAACGAACCCCAGAGACCGGGCTGACTCCATCGTGCTAAAGATAGATTCTAAAGTTCACCATGCCGCAGACATTGTACCTGAGGCCAAAGTTATGCGAAGCATTCCAATTCCTACAAGACGGAACAAAATACCAGGACCAAAAGAAAACCAAAAATGAAGACAAAGATGGCAAAAGAGGGTCATCCTGGAGGACAGCCGACGAAGCTATTTATAAGCTAGGGTACCTCGCATGAGGCACCCAAAGGAAATATTTACAAGCGAAAGGCTTTACATATAATACAATTTTGGACAAACTTACCCTACTTGAAGTAGTGTTTGAGAAACTGTCCATTAACGGGCAATGCAACAGGTTCCCCAGTCAGAGTGTTAAGGCGGTAAGTATTTGCCCCATAGATTTTTGAGATTAGATATGGTCCGAGCCAGAGCCATTGGAATTTGGTATGTTTTCCTTTCTTCTCCTGGGCCTTGTCCCACAGCATGACAAGATCCGAGATCTGAAAAGCCTTATATTGGGCTCTTCTATCAAACCATCATTTTACCACTGCTTGATGATGCACAAAATGTTCAAGGGCTGCGTCTCTCTGTTCTTCCATCCGCACCAGGTTTAAGAGCTAAACCTCCACAATGTTGTCCCTGTTGTTAAATTCCTGCATAAACTGTAATACTGGGATCTGTAAATTGACTAGGAATACAGGGTTCTAACCATAAACCAGATGGAATGGGGATGTTCCCAGGGCGGCCTTAATATGAATGTGATCCACCTAGAGGGCGAATTTCAACTTTTGGTGCCAATCCCGGGGATTCTGTTCTAACAGGTGTTTGATCACTACAAGTAGATTTTTGTTTGTTGATTCAGCAATGCCATTTCCCTGGGGATAATAGTTGCTGGAGAACTTCAAAGTGATCTTCCGATTGTAGGTCCATTCGAGTAGCTACGCCAAAGAAAATGCCAAAACATTGTCAAATACCAGAGCAAAAGGCATTCCAAATCTTGTGACGATGTTTTCTTCCAATAACTTGATAACTACGTCCGCCGTGTTGTTTTTGCAAGGTATAGCTTCAGACCACCGAGTGCAGTAATCAGTAGCAGTAAGGATGTATCGGTGGTTCGCAGACGAGTTGGGGTTGATCTCCTTGATGAAGTCAAATGCCCATTAGGCGAAGGGTCTAGCCTCATAGACTAGTTGCAAAGGCATAGCTGGGTTACGCTCATGATGCGCTGCAGTTTGGCAAGTATGGCATTTTCTTACATGAGTGTAAATGTCCTTGAATATACAGGGCCAATAATATCTGACCCGAAGAATCTGATGGGCAGTGTCGTCGACTGAGCCATGCCCAGTTCCAAACTGTCCGTGGAATTCATCAATCACTCTTACAACTTGGTTTCTGTCGATGCACCGGAGGTACACTCCCTCATAATTTCTGTGGTAAAGCGCAGAGTTTTTGATCATGAAGTGTGCGCTTTTCATCCGCAAAGCGCGGCGTTTGTGGGGAGGTAACCCCTCCGGGCATTTGTTGTTTAGTAACAAGTATACCAAATCGGTATACCACAGATCTTGGGTGATAGACTCCACTATATAAGTTTGGCATTCTATGCGAGGAGTCTCTTCTTCCATCGCCCGACTTAGTCCCTGGCCCCGGACTATCTTCATGGGCTACATTTCTAAGTCATACTCTTGGAGGATGGCCATCCATTTCCCCTGTCTCTCACCTAATTCACTCTGCATCAATAGAGATTTGACGGCCTGGTCTGGAATGATAGCATTTACTTTTCTCCGGAGAATATAATGCCAAAATTTCTTCACGGCCTAAACTAGAGCAAAGGCCTATTTTTCTAGTGGTGAATACTGGACTTTGGCCTTCTTGAAGGGGGAACTCATAAAAGCTATTGGTCTTTCCTCCCCTTCAACCTTTTGGGTCAACACTGCCGCAGTAGAATGCGGCGAAGCAAATGAATAAATGTAAAATGGGAGGGAGTAGTCCAGACTAGCCAGGAAAGGTGCCTCCATTATGGTTTGTTTGATCTGGGCGAACGCCAGTTTTTCTTCAGGGCTTCACTCAATCTTAGTATCCTTCTTCATCATCTCATTGAGTGGTTTAACTATTTCTGCGAATCCCGTGATGAACCGTCGTACGAAGTTGATTTTTCCAAAAAAGGATCGCATTTCTTTCTTGCTGCCAGGCATCTGTAGATTTAGCAACGCCTCGACTCTATCAAGGTCTATGGATATACCCTTCTCAGAGACAATATGCCTGAGAAACTTCCCCTCAGTGACCCCAAATATGCACTTCTTGGGGTTAAGGGATATTCCATACAGGCGATATCTCTCATAGATCTGAGCGAGGTGGGCGGGATGATCATGCCTGTCCTGGGAAAAGATGCTCAAATCGTCCATGTAGATGATTATGCACCGATTTATGAGGCCCTTGAACGCAATGTCCATGGCATTTTGAAATGTAGCCCCCGCATTGATCAGACTGAAGGGCATTCTTCTGTACGCAAACATTCCCCATTTAGTGGTAAATGTTGTTTTCTCTCTATCTTCGTATTTGACCATGACCTGGTTGTACCCTAAATATCCATCCAAGAAGGACATCATCTGGGATCCATTTACTATCTGCAACACCTCATCCAACAAAGGGAGAGGGTTATTATCTTTTTTAGATGCCTTGTTCAAATTTTGGAAATCCACGCAAAGGCGAATCTCACCGTTTTTCTTCCTGACAGGGACCAAGTTGGCAACCCATGTAGTGTGTCGGATTGGAAAGATTATCTGGGCTGACAGCAGCTTTTCTACCTCTTGATGAATTAGAGGCTCTATTAGGGGGTTGACTCGTCTTTGCTTTTGCCGAAAGGTCTTAGCGTCTGGTTTCATGGGAATAGTATGGGTCATGATGGATGTATCGTACATTTTCAAGTCTTCATAACCCCAGGCGATTACATCAATGTATTCTCAGAGAACTGCGAGAATATTCTCCTTTTCCTCTGGGGAGCAGGAGGTACCAATGTGAATGATCTTTCCTTCACCGGGCTGGCCGATGTTAACCTTTTCAAACTTTCCTCCCTCAGGGGAGGATGACACCTTCTCACGGGCCCGAGGGTCCGAGTCAAAGATTCGTTCTAATGCAACCATCCCCTTTGGGATGGTGTTAGTGGGCAAGTCCATGATCCCATCATCTTCATCACCCTGCCCATTATCATCATAGTCTCGTTCCTCCACTATCTAATCCTCAAAGACACCAACATTCACCATGAAGGCCAGGATATGTTGATCATCTTCAAAAACCTGAAAGTGGGTGACATTATCTAGAATGGATGGGGTGGGGACCATCTCAACTAAAAATCTCCAGAGTCGCAAGCCAGCCATTGGCTCAAGTGTGCTGGCAGAAATGGCGAGGGCATCCGGGACATAGTTCCGTCGCCGGAGAATGAGGTTAATGCCAAAGGCATTAAAATCTTTGATAAGGCTCCAAGCCCGGTTGCGGTAAGTGGCCAGCCTTTTATCATGACATGTATATTGACTCCGGACTTGTTTAACAATCAACTCTGAATCCCCCAGAGCCCGGAGGTGGGTGATACCTTTCCTTAGTGCGAATAAGATTCCAAGGACCAAAGCCTCATACTCTGTGACATTATTCGTACAGTTAAACTATAGCCTGTAGGACGCGAGGAAAGACTTCCCTCATGGTTCGATTAACTCTACCCCAGCCCCACAGCCTTGTTTGGATCGGGACCCGTCAAACTTCAGGGTCCATAAGTCATTGTTCATAATCTGAGGCCGGGGAGGGGGAGTTTTCTTTGGATTATTGCTGGGGAACTTGGGGACCCCTTCCCGGACTACCGATGTGAAAGTAGAATTTTCCTCCAAAGTTTTTTGAATTTGGGATTCCCAGGGAGATGGCACCAAAGATGTGCATCCCATAGGGGCACTAGGTCCCAGGGAATCAGTTGCATGTTTCCTATTCCAGAGGATATCAAGGTGCCAGTTGGCAATCGAAAGACATGGCCCACACTCGAGCTCTGAATGTTTTTGGTAGTGTAATCGGCACCAAGTGCCAGACAGGAGTGTGGGAAGAGTTGATGTGAGGTCTTGAGAGTTGACTTCAACTCTCATCTTTTCTTCGATGTCCTGGGCTCTTTGTAGTACGGCGAGATCTTCTTCGGGGATGAAATCAAATGTTAAAATTTCAAAAGGTTTGTACACCCCCAGAGAAGTCTCAGAGAAAAAGACCTCATTGACCCTCCCAACTTCGGTAAGGGCCTTTTTCATTCAGGGTTTGCTTTCGACCCGGATCTTATTTGATTCTCCTTCCCATGGAAGCCACAAGTGGGTGAAGTCAGTCGAAAAGTATCCATTCAAGGACTTGGACCAATTCTAACTTAGTAACATCCCATAAGTCTCTGGGATGTCCAACACTTGGATGTCAATGATGCTGGCTATCCTGGGGTCCTGGATAAGATGTATCCGGACGTTCTTCAATTCCCCCACCATTTTTACAGCAATTTTATCCAATTGGATTACAGCACCATTAGATGGGGTGGGGTGGAATCTGAGCTTCTGACAAATGGACAAGGGCATGATGTTACATGAAGCTCTGGAATCCACTAGGCAATTATGTATATTATTGCCATGTATATTTAGGCCTAATAAGAAGGGAGGATCTTCGTTATTCCCCCAGAAGATGGCCGCATTAGCATCTTCGAAGGAGACGGTCTTGGGTGAGCGGCTAATGGCTTCTGGGTTCCCTAAGAGCTTCAGAAGAGACTTCTTCTGCTTGGGACAGTTCAATAAAACCTCCATCAGGGTCATGGAGGTGGTGGTCCGTTCTAACTCTTTTGTAATGTCAAATCTTCCTCTTGGGAACTGGTGATTTTCCTCGGTGAGATCTTTTGCTTGGTTAGATCTAGGACCTTTGGGGGGAACGGGTCAATCAGTTGCGTTATTCCAAGGAGGAGGAGTATCTTTGGTAGGGGGCATAGGTGTATAAGCTGGTCCTTTACTAGCTTGGCTCCGAGTATTGTATGGAGTCTGTGAGTTAGTAAAGGCATTGGCCTCGAAGGGCGGAATGGATTCATCAAAGAATCCCTGTAGTTTGAATTCTTCTTCATCTTCCCGGGAAGTTCCGAAGAAGATGGTATCGCACGTGAAGGCACTGTGGGTTGGTTCTTGGACAGGGGGCTCTAGAGGAGTGGTATCATGTGATTGATGCCTGTCTAGCTGGGAGATCATGATTACTTTCTCTAAAGTGGCACAATTCACCTTGTTATGTGAACCTGTATCATGCAATCTACACTAGTTAGTCATGGGCTGGAAGTCTGTGACTGGCATGAAATGTGATGGTCCAGCACCATTTTGGTTGGTGTTATGGTTCGGAGGCGGGCCTCCGGTGTTCATGTTATTATTCCATTGTTGTTGACTGGGTCGAGACCCATTGTTGAAGTTTCTTCCTTTGGCATTGTTGTTTCGTTGGCCGGAGAAAATATTTCCCCTCTGGGAATTTGAATTCTGAGGCGCATAGGACCCCGCCTTCAGTTGGCCCATGTCCATAGTCAAGGTGGACAACATTCGCTGGAGGGATTCGACCTCGGTGGTCAACTGAGTGTTAGCGTCATAATGCGACGGTTGTGGTTGTTACTGGTTTCTTGGGAAGGCAGTAGGATTAGCCAGAGTCGAGGGCGACAATCCTCTAGTCGTCTGGCACTCCTAGAGGTTGTGTCTGAGTCTGTTGTGCCTACTGTGGCTGATTCCACGGGAAAACTTCCAGACCCAGTGTCATCTGGGTCTGGGTTGGGTAAACATACTGTGCCTATTGGTCTATCAAGGGTGGCAGGGGATTCATTGCTATCGAAGGGGCGCCTACTACCAGATTGGGGTTGTAACCCTCGGCGTATGTAGTTCTGTCGGGGATCATGTTGAAAGGCGTGCTCTGCCCAATCCCGCCAGGGGATTTGTTGAGACCACGGGACAACTCTAGGGCTAGGTTGTAGACTTTTGCCAAGGTGTCCCGGTCACCCGCGGCGGTTGTTCTCCAAAGGAGAGTGGCAACGAAAGGGTCCATCACGTTGAGGTAGGTCTATATGGTTACGTCTAGAGATGGGATAAAAGGGCCCATGCACCACTTTAGGGTGCGCTGGAACCTATGGTTGAATGCTGCAAGAGGTTCATTGGACTCCTTTCTGATGGAGATGAACTGTTGTGGGACCAGGCTAGGTCCACATGCACACAAAAGGCAGCCAGGAAGGCATCCTCCATATCCTGCCAAGTGTTTATGGAGTTGGCAGGCAAGTTAAGGTACCAGTTCAACTCACTTTGTCCTAGGGACAAGGGGAACATACGAGTCACAACATCTTCATATTGGATCCGATGTCGATTCATGGCATCTTTGTATGCCTGTAAGTGTTCTTCTACGGTCTGTGAGCCTAAGTGCTCATATCACGGGCAGATCTTCTCTGGGTGAGAGGGAAAATCATGGGTTGCACCCGAAAAAGTGCCCATTAGGGACCCTGTGTTTTTAAAGTACGCAGCCATTGGGGGAAATATATGTTGGGTAGCTCGGGTACTGGTTCCCGGGACTATCTGTGGAGTTTGAGTATTCAGAGATATGGTAGATCCCCAGACAATAGTGGCTGGTGTAATTTTTGAGGTTCGTTTCTTTTGAGCAGGGGGCTCGAGTTCAACAAGCTTTCCCAGGTTCGGGGTGGACCTAAGGACTCTTTTAAATTTTGCTGGGGAAAAATACCCAATCCCACTGAAGGCTTATCTCTTAAAACTACAACTTTGGGAACCCTCAAGAGGTGTAAAATTAGAATCTTGGGAGGGGGATGAGTTCATGCCCTCCTTCTAGCGCCATTTTCTGTTGACGGGGTTTTGCTGATCGGGTCCGCCAACAGTCATAAGTTGTCACCGAGCTCCGGGGATACCGGCCAACTCTTCCTGCAAAGGTTGTTTGGGGAAAATAAATCCTCCGGGCCTTCAAGCACCTGGGTATCGAGTCACAATGATGCGGGGCTCAGTTGGGAGAGGTGACTGTTTCAAGGGGGATAGCTAGTTTCTTCAACTCATTTTCTCTAGAGATTCGATTAAAGTAAGGTTTCCCCAAGTATTCTACACTTAGAAAATAAAGCAAAAAAGATCCTGCAAGGTTAGAAGTATTTCATCTAACTATAATCATGCTAAAATGTCTGGAACATCGATAATACTCTGATAGACTACACTAAATACTGAAGAAATACATAACCATTAGGTAGCATTTTATCAGTAGTAGAAATAAAGAGGTGGTTAATCTACTTTAACATATCAGAGTAGAAGACATATGGAACATTAAAACATGAAATACCATTAACTTAGAAGCAGGAATGCCAACAACATCATTTCTGAGAATTCTTCCTTCCAGCAAGCACTGGTGCGTAATACAATGGTGGCTCCAGGGGAGCATTTAACTACTCAGAATAGAACAATGGAGCATTGAGCTCTGCAACTAAAATAAAGAATCACTTTGCTATTACTATGGACAACAAAATCATCAATTTCGCCGACCTTTGAAAATGGGTCGGTTTAGCTATTTATGCAACTCTTCCAACCCTAACCCTATTTTACATTATGCCTTAATAAAATACAATATCTAGGGGCCAGTACTACCTGTGCCACCCTACAAAAGACCTGGAGATGGAAAAGGTCTACCATGTCAGAAGAATAAGACAAGAATATATAGCGGAAGAATCAACCTCGAGAAGAGGGCTGGAGAGGAGAAAGAAGAAAGTAGGTCCCCCGGGGACCGAGGCTACATGCCTCATAAATGGGAAATGCGGCGCCCTGTCTCCAATGCGCCAGGTGTACCTCTGAGCGGTGCCTCAAGAAGACCACCCTGTCACAAACCAACTGCTGAGTCGATGCCTCATTAATGTGGCCAACCACCTTCTGACAGTCTTTATTAACCACCTCTGAAAGTCACCGGTCGGCCTCGAGGACCGGGACACGAATCACTTTAAAGAATACAAAATTTTGGATCTGGGACTCCGGGATCTGGGAACTTACGTCCCCAAAAGAATAAAGAATACTCAACACTCAATTTCTCCCCAGCCCCCAGAGAGAGCTCAAGATTGTTTAGTATCATTGAAAGCCTGGAGGAGGTGGGAAATGCCATCTTCATGTATCTCTTTTAGGCTGGCCCTTCTGTGCCTGGCCACTTCAACTTGTTCCCCCAGGTCTGGAACATTTTCTTTGAATTCATCCGCCATCCTCCCGGCATCATGACCCTTAAGTATCATGCTAGTTAGTTTCTCCATCTAGGCCCCATCTATCCCCTCCGGGGATTGATACCGGGATTTCATTATTTTATCAAAACTCCCCAAAACTGAATTTTGGGGGTATATGTATCTGTACTAAGGGGATCAGCCCCAGAAGCCTTTATTACAAAAGACTTATATAAATTAGAAGAATATTTTATAGTGTTTACCTTTTCTTGCAAGGACTCTACCAGTTGCTTGCTTACCTCCAATGTGAGGTCAAGTCTGGAGTGCTGAGTTCTTACAAAATCAAATGATTCCTCACCCAGAATTCTAGATTCAGAAACTATATCTTCTCCCAAGGCAAGGAGTTCTTCGAGCTCCACCTTCCATGTTTGGTATTTTTCAGCGTCACTCTCCCACTGCTCAATGAGTGTTTCTACCTGATGAATAACTTGTCGGGCCGTGTATAAGTATGGGAGAGTGGACGCCAGGAAATGTCGGGTGTTTCCTATCTATAGGATGACCCATTCATCTACTTCTTGGGCCTTCTTTTTCATTACTCGCAGGGAGTCTATGTCACTCTATGGTAATTCTTCTAATGTGGAGGTCTCTGGAGGGGCGGCATTGATGGGTCTGGCCAGCTCAGTAAGCAACCCCATCAGGTTTGCATTTTTTTCCTTCTCAGCCTTGAGCCTATGGGCCTCCTTTTTGTATTGGGCTTCTACTGCCCTTGCTCCCTCCTTAAGCAAGTCTACCTCACCTTGCTTTCCCCTTTTTCCTAGGGATACCTCTGCAACATTGTAATCTATGGGGTCTGCAGTTGCTTTATTGGTGTATGGGGGAGGTGTTGCCACAACGGCAACTGTTTCTCTGCCTGGCCCAGTTCAAAGAGTGTGAACTATCTGGGCTTTCTTTGCCTTCGGCGGGGCCTGAACTTGGGCCATAATTTCAGCCAGGGAGAGAGGAATCACCAGAGCGGTCTGAGCTTTTCTCTTTCTGCTTTCTACCAGCCACTAAAGTGGGAGAGTTGGTCTTCCTGCCAGAATTTTTTCTCCTGATTCTCTCTCGGTGTCCTATGGTTGTTTCTCCTTTTCAACATGGATCTCATCCATTCCTCCCTTGGCCTCAACTTCTTCTGCAGCAACATTCTTTTCAACCTCCATCTCCTCAGCCTGGTCCTGTATATCAATCACTGGGTCTGGACCCTGGTAGGCTTCCTCAGGGATTTCTTCTTCAAGTTGCTCTTCTTATTGTTCTTGTTCTTCTACCAGGGCTTCTTCCTTTGTTGGCAGTAGGGGAGGTATCAGGCTGAGATTCAGAGTTTGGGCTGCTATGATAACCTGCCCGAAGTTTGCTCCTAGGAGTGGCCCCTAGAACATGGCGGCTGGGGTTACGGTTATTCCCAAAGGTCCAGTTCCCCTAGCGGATGCCATTTTTTCACCTTGATTTAGTTGTTCCACTCCCGGACCTTGCATCTCTTGAGCCCCGGAGATAATCTTTGGCTCTGGCTCCTTTTCGTCTACCTACTATTCTTGTGTAGGTTCTTGTTCCACCTCTTCTTGCTCTGCGGCCTCTTTTTCTTTCCCTGGGACTTCTACCCCTGCTTGCGTATCGTCCCCCTGCAAGTTACCAAACTCATCGGCCACAAATACATCAAATTCCTCTTCCAGAGGGGGACTGGCTGGGACCTCTGCGGGTTCTGCTTCTTTCTCCAGTTCCGGGGAACTGGAAGAAAGGACCTCAATTTGTTGGGGTTGGGACGTACCTAACCCCGGCTCTGCCTTAGGCTTCTTATTAAGCCTCTTCCTTCTACGAGTAATCAAAGGTGGCCCAGCATCGACTATTGCTGCCGCTTCAATGGGACCCACCCCCGTTTCCTTCACCATTAGGGCTGCCAACGACGGGGAGGAAGGAGGACAAATTGGTCCAGCCTTGAGCAGGGGAGTGGCTAGCCTCATTATCAACTACTCCCTCATTTGCTGGGAGGCTACCACAGTTTGCTTGATCTATTCCTATATAGGGACTTCTTGCGTGGAGGGGGTTGTAGCTACTCTCTTTCCTTTGTCTATACCTTGCGAAGAGGTCCTGGCCCCCGAGGTCAATCTTGGTACCGGCTGTGGTGCTAATTTTGGCACCGGTCAGGGAGCTTGACGAATACTCTCGGGGCACACCTTTTTGAAATAGGCATGACTTCACTCGACCACCTCCCGACTGAAGTACTCAATCATGGGACCCTCCTCGACGGCCCAGTCTACTGGCGAAAGGGCCTTTTTATCAATCCCCTTTCCTTTGTACTGGGAATCTATGGTGGGGGCAGCGTCTGAGAAGCCCACTGGGAAATTCTGGAGCTTCAGTTCCTGCATCATTACAGTTGTCATTCTAACATAGTGCCTACTCCGCACATCCACATCATCCTGTAAATCATCCCAGAAGTACTCCATGTGTATATGATGGGGCTCTGAAGCCCGAGGTAGTGCTGTTGCAATTTTTCCATGCGAATCAAAATTTCTCCTCGCCAGATAAAATTCTTTCAAGTTATAACTCTTCAGCTCATTGTCTGCCTCCTTCGAGGTGGCCAGACTGCATGTGTAGTTCCCACAGGTAATTGGGAATTGGACATTGGGGACCTTCTTGAGTTCAAAGAAGGCATGCAACTCCATCATTTATCGGCAATATTCCAGCAGCACGATCTTGTCCCCACAATGCTTGGGCAACAAGTAGGGTTTCCCGGAGAAGCCGGCGACCCTAATGTATGTATGCTACTGGAACTAGATATAGTAGTGTCCATAACTACTGACTAACTTCATTGCCTAAGTAGATAGGCGGTATCCAGTGTCTCGAGTGGGTGTGAGCAGGTGGTAGTAAATGAACGAATCATTTACCCGGCAGAAACTGGGGAAGCTGGCCTCCCATTGAATCTACGGGAAATGGTCCTACAGTGCTTTTTGTCCCGGGCCAATCCTGAGCATGCCGTCTGTAATTAGGCCGTTGGAGTGGGGCCTCTGCTGGGCCAGGGCCCAGAAAACATAAGAAGACATGTAGAACTTCTTCTTTTGGTTCAACTGCTGGAACTGGGAGTCGACATGGTTTGAGATTATTGTCGCCCAGTCAAAGAATTCTCCCTTGGTGGAGATGCCGAGGAGAAAATAGTACATCTATTTGGAAAACTCCTGGGTGGAGGGTTTCCCAAATACCTGGGTTAATGCTATTATCCCCATCTAGATGCTCTCCTTGAATTCAGAGCAGGGGATTTCTATCTTCATTCTCTTTGGGTCCCTATTCGGGGCTTGAGCCAATGGGTATTCATGTATACCCAGGCGGCATCCTCTAGTTGTGTAAACTATTTCAAGGCGTCAGTCCTTGTAACCACCGTGGCTCTATCAAATTGCGGGATACCCAGGCCTGCCTAGAATGTGACTAGGTTGAGGGACACCAGTAGAGTGGGGTATCCTATGGGTTCTGCAGCTGTGAGCATAACGGCCCAGACAGAAGAGTTGTAGTTGGCAGCCAATATTAAGATAAGCTCCAGAGATTGCACGGAGCATGGGAAGCAAGCTGCATGGAGGATTCCGGAACCCCCGACGTTGATTGCGAGCTGGTCTCTAGCCTGTCGCTGGATGTGCATTGCCTTCACCAGGGCCTGCATTTCTGCCCAAGTTTCGACATTAGCGTTGGTCATCAGTTTTACCTTGGACTCAATCTTTGAGCCCATGATGACATTATCCTATACTAACTTCATGGTGAGGGGAAGCTTTTCAAGGGCTTTCTCCATCTTTGACTTTGCTACTGCCCTGGTTTCTATTGTGGTTGGTAATTTTGGACTTCCGGGAGGAGATGATGCAGACGCTTCAAACATGTTTGGAAGATGACTCTGGGAACCTGCGTGACAAACTGACTGTCAAAACATGTTTATCAAAGTAATCATTCCGAGGTCCGGGTAATTTCACCACAGTGGTGTTTGCCTTCCTGAAAAGTTAGTATTATGCAAAGATACCCGAAAAGCAAAACACAATAAACTTAAGATTTTATTAAACATCCGGGTCTGGGGGATTTTATCACACTTTGGCAAAGACACAGGATGGATGGTGGTAAGAGACCCGAGGCCCAGAGAAATAACCATTAGTGAGGACGTGTAAAAAGGCAAGTCAATCAGCCCATGTGGGTGCCACATGCGTAGGTATTAAATGCAAGTTATGGCGATGTTAGCGGAGCCAACTTTCTGAATGCATGAAAAGGGAAAGCCACTTGGCTGGGATTGATTGCATGCATGGGACATAAATGAGGTTCTAACAAACTTCATCGAGGAGAGAGAAAACTACCTGTTTGAAATCGGCCAAGAGCTGAGTTTCAAACAGGTGGTTTTCTGCCCTGAAGCGAGTTTGGAGGCGGAAAACTAGAAACAAAGGTGACTCAACCATCTTGTCAAGCCACTTGGAAGGATATACATGAAGCTGAGGGATAAATACAAAGAAACGAGGAGATATATAGAGATTATATTACAACTATATACATGAATATACAATGCGGGACGACGCCCGTGGGAAAACTAAACGAGGCAGAGACATATACATAGCTATCTACACTATATACACTATTTACAGAAACAACTCCTACACAGAGGGTGGAAAACCCTCTGGCAGAGCCGACCCACCAACAGGCGGCAAAACCCAAAACAGAATGAACCAACCGAAACCAGGAAACAAAACAAACAGAAACAAAATGAAACAAAGAAAAATGGAAGAAACCAGAGAGCGGAAGAAAGACAGAGGCGAAAAAGTGGAAACACCAACCTGAGAATGCAGAAGGCGGAGGAAAAGAAGGATTTACCGTGTGAGTTCTGCAACAGCTCAAGTTGTCAATTGGTCAGAAGCACCACCACGAAGCACTTGCACTTGCCTGAGAATGACTGAAAATCGTTAAGCGTTGATTACCATAAACTTTCTGCAAATGCTCTGTTAATCACTTTCTAATTCGCTCTAAGTGCTCGAATGTTTTAATCATGGTAAATGTGAAAGTGACATATGACTTCTATTTATACCCGCGGTAAAAAGGTAATCCTCCTCATTCCAGTGATCTCTGGACAAGCACACCTCCAAACTCTGGGCCCGAGGATTCCTCGTGATAATATCCCTTAAGAACATCATGACGAATAATCCTAGAGTCCGAAATCTGGTTTCCAACAAAAGGCAACCTCCAGGACTGGATTCCCAGAGATAGAAAGAAAACAAACAAGACACAACACCGGGGAAGAAAACCCCGGAGAAAGAAGACAAAAAGGGAAAGAAAGACAAGGCAAGGCCGCAAGCAAAAACAAAAAAGGAGGACCCAAAATTTTGCACACAAAATGTAGGGACGGGGATGCAGGGCATAATAGGCATCACTTCCATGTAATGAAGAGCTTATTCTCCTACTTTGCTATCAGGATCCTTATGAAATTTTAACAAAGCCCTATTTAAACTATGTGAATGAAAAATAGCAAACAAAAATGACATTTTGATTATGTCTTTGTCTATCATCCTACAAGAAAATTGTTAGAAAGTTTTTGGTCTTTGACAAGTGAACCTGAAAACAACTGTTATGTTGCAGCAGAAATCAAAAATAGGAAAATCAGAGCAGAAAATAGATGTCAGAAAAGAGAAACAACAGATTACAAATTCTGGAATTTAATTGTCTGTCTGTTAAAGTTTGCGCGAGCAAGTGCTTCGCTGCGCGTGAGAAAGTGCTTCAACGCGCGCGAGCTTTCTATTTCCTCGTGTGATAGAGTGCTACAAAGCGAAAAAATTTGTGTGGCTTGACGCAAAACTTCGCACGAGACTCTGTATGAGTGTTGTGCGAATGTACGGTAGAGTTCGCAAAATGTTGTCAAAAAGTTTGAAAATGAAGCTAGAAATCATTTTTCTTCCCCGTGGTGGGCGCCAAAATGTGTGTTCTTGAATGTGGCCTCTAAATTAGGAACAAACTCAGCATAGTCTTTACTCAATTATTCAATTTACAAAGACAAACATGAATTGTTCATCCTGACAACTCAATTAAAATGACTTGTTTCCCCCTAATTAGTTGTGAATGTCAAATTTACCCTAAGAACGAGAGCCAACAACTGACCATTGCTAACATGGAGGATTTCTAAAGCATTAGGAAAGATGAATTTGCCATTACTCTATGAATTGAAATGTAATTAATCTATGAAAGAAAATTTCTCTTAGTCTATGAAAGTAAATTGCAACTAATCTAGAAATGAATTGCAACTAGTCTATGGAAGCAAAATGCAATTAATCTAGGAAAAGCAAATACTCTTCATCTAGAAATGAAGTGCTTTTAAACTAGAAAAAGAATTACATTTAAACTAGAATTGAAATTGCCTTTAACTAGAGATCTTGAAAGAATTAGATTGATATGTTAGATATGTAAATGAATCATAAATGAAATCAACACATCTTCTATTCCAATTGAAACTAGCCTAGTTATGCAATTTTAAACTCAAAAGCATGAAAGAATTAAATGCAAATTTGACTATAAGTTTGATGCTCTCCAAAATCATTTCCCCAAATGAAGAAAATGAGGTCCAATTTATAGAAAACCATGGAAAGAGAGTGAAGAGTTTCTTGAAAAGAAACAGTTGCCTCTTCATTCTCATTTGAGACAAAAATGCAAGAATTATTTAATTAAGAGAATGGATTATTGCCACATGAGTATCCTTTCACATGGAATTATAAAATTCCTTTTTGAGGGTAATTCATCCAATAATTAAATAACCTTTCAATTCCTTTTATGTATATTAGCTAAAGGGGGTGGAATTAATTTAATTAAAAGCACTTAGGACTTTAGAATTAAATCAATTAATCATAGGTATTTTTAGCTAATAAACCCTGAGAATTTAGGAATTAAATATAATGTCAAATTTATGCAAATTTGGGTTTTTTACATTTGAAACTCAGTCAATTAAAGTCAATTAGGAGGAGAATTTTCCTAGTACAATAGGACTTTGAAGATGAGAAAATGCACCAATATTGATTGGATTATAAGGTGCCAATTTTGGGGTGTTACAGTGGTTTTATCAAAATCACTATCAGTATCAGTTGTAATGATGTGTGGTACAAATTTATCTGGCTCAACAAAGAATGTTGCTAGGTCTGGAGGAATGGGATAAGGAAAGCTATCCTCATTAGATCTATCTTCTATGGTATCGACTATAGCTGTACCTTTAGGTTTTGGTGAAGGTTCTATTTCTGGCACAAATTTATTGATCCCCAGATGGAACGAGGATTTTTTGAAACCTAAACCAGTGGTGTCTTTTGTCTTTTGACCTATAGCTTGAATAGGTTCAAGTAACCCACTACCATTCACCCTTATTGGGCCACTCCCTTTGTACCCAAAACATTTCATAATCTTAAGACCTTCATTGTTGGGGTTTAGTTCTCGAGCCGGGGTAGTTTGTTCAGCTATGTTCTTTCCTTTACAAAGCCAAGCCTTGATAGCTCTTTCCTCATCTTCATCTTCCAATGGTGTAGCAAGCCATACAAAGACACTTTCATAGACTATCTTAGGAGTAGTAGAAGGTCTATTATTCTCAGAAGGTCTCCCATAAGAACAGGGAGACAGAGGTAAAGCTGCTAAAGATAGCACGAGTTCTATTTGATATCCTCCCATGCCTATGTCTATGATTTTTAGGGTCTGTTCCATATCTTTGAGCTTGGCATCACAGAGTTCTATGTATTCTCTATTAGTTAGAACAAGTCTATTAGCTAATTGAGTGAGAGCATTACAAGAAGAGCCCATACTAGTGGGAACTGTCACCAATGCGCCTTAAAAAGAAAACTTGATACATTGATGGCATGTAGAAGGAACCGCTTGCATCTCATGGATACACGGTCTTCCTAACAAGATATTATATGCAAGAGGAAGGTCTAGCACCTGAAATATGACGTCTCTTTCAACCGGTCCAACCTGAATGGGAAGCACCACTAGACCTTTAGATTTTTCTCTCTTCTTCATCATAGGCTTTTATGGTAATTCTTTTGCAAGAATCTATGTGGTCTTCACCATAACCTAGCTGAGCAAGAAAGTGGGTAGAGCAAGTATTAAGACTAGCACCGTTATCAATGAGGACATGGTAGACTAGCTGTTTGTTGATCATGACTTCTATACACAGGGGAGCATTGTGTGGGTGACTAATTGAGTGATCATCTTCTTCAAAGAAGGATAAATAATGTGGCGAGGTCAAGTGACCCACCATGGATTGAAACTGATTGAGATTGATATCTTTGGGGACATTAGCTTCGGTGAGAGCTTTGTCCAAAATCTACCTATGAGCAGGCAAGATTTTCAATAGCTCAAAAATAGTTATCTGAGCATTGGTCCTTTGAAGTTGATCAAGAATACTATAACTAGCAGTAGGAGGTGTAGGGACCACCTTCGTGGTCTTGTTGGTAGTACCAACAACAGTCTTATTCGTTGTTTTCTTTGGCGCGAATGTAGCAGCAGGAGGGTTAGGACCCTTGATAGAGATTCTAGCGTTAGATCTAGTAACAATGTTTGCACAATCTCGAGATATTTTAGATTTAGATGATCGAGACCCAGGGCCTCTCAAGACAAACGGGGTTCTAGGTTTAGAAGCATTACCACTTCCCTTGCTAGTAAACATATTAAAATATTCCACTTCCACTGGTTCAATCATATTGATCACATTATCGTAAGTGGTATGTGCGTAGTTAACTTTGCCATTATGATTCTGAGCGTTGGAGGATTCACCTTTCTCGTGATGAGGAAATGAATCTTTGAATTGCTTGATGATCCAAATTCTTGTTATGATTCTCCACAATGATAACCTTGTTATCAATCAAATCTTGAACTTTATGATGCAATTGGAGACATGTAGCAGTCTTATGACCTTTGTTTTGATGGTAGTCATAGTAAGCATTCTCATTCCACCAATGAGGTCGTGGTTGCGAATCATATAGATGTTTCTCCAAAGGAGCAAGAATCTGATTTTGCACCAAAGTTTTGAAAACCACATCAAGCAGTTCTCCCAAAGAGGTAAATTCACGCTTGGCTCACGTTGCCCAAGGTTTGTTGCCAGAAAATCTAGAAGGCTATTGAATATTGGTTGCATCCTTTTTGATAGATTTGGTTTCTTGTATACCAAAGGTGAGATTGAAGACCGGTTTTGAAGAAGTTGAAGTCACGTTATCGACCACCCCATCGTTCACAACATCCCTATTTTTGTTGTAAAATTTCCCTTTATATTTGTTAGAAGATGAGGGGTTTTGTTTGTTATCTTTATTCAAGGTCAATTCACCTTTTTTAACCATGAATGCTTCTATTCTCATAGCCTATTTTATCATACTATCAAAATTAAGGGGACCTTGAAGTTGGACTTGATACCCAAAATTAGGGGTGAGATTATCCAAGAATATATCGATTTCCTCAGACTCGGGTATTTTGCGAGGGTACTTTGTGCAAAGTTGTCTCCATCTTTGGAGAAACATCAAGAATGGTTCCCCTTGCTTCTACTTAAGGTTGCAAAGGTCCCTTATGTTGACAAGATGTTGAATATTATGAGAATAGTGTTGTATAAAGAGATTGGAAATCTTGTCAAAAGTCTTGATACCAGTGGGTAGTCGCGAGAACCACTCCATGGCGGGTCCACCCAAACTTCATGGAAAAAGATGCATCAAATATGTTTGATCATGTATAAACTCCATCGATAAGGCACCAAATTATCTTAAATGATCTTGGGGATCCGTGGTACCCAGATACTTGTCATATTTAAGAAGCTCTACACCTTTGGGAAAAGGTGGCATAACGATGCTCCTATCAAACGGAAAAGGACATATACTTTCCATTGTGAAATATTGCGTAGGTTTGTCCTTATCCTTCATAAGTTGACTGATTTTACCTTGCATGTCTTGAATTATTTTATGCAATTTGGAGGTTTCAGTTTCCTCTTCTTTAGCGACAAGTGTTTCCACTTGGAATTTTATGGGTAACTTGACCCCTTGTTTTGCCAAATCTAGGAAGTATTTTTCTTTGTCTTCTGCAAGGAGTATTTCCATCATTTTGATGAGAGCTTTATTAGACTTTTCCATGTCTATGTCCTTTTGAGTTATTGGTTCATCATCGTTAACAAGGATTTCACAAATGCTCTGAGTCTGATCTTGACCCTGGTGATGCTCTTCTTCTTGATGACCTTGTTCGTGTTGAGATTGGTCATGACTTTGAGTGTAATCGAAAGGAGACATCATGCTGTTAACGTGAGATTTTTTTGTGTGCACTCCTTCAGTATGAGTATGAGAACTCGTAGCCGATGTGCTCTTCGGTGAATCAAAAGGATTAAAATGTCCAAAAGGATCACTAAGGTAGGGAGGGTCATTAATAGGATCAACCCAAATAGATGACTTCTTGTAGCCTTGTTGGTTTGAGAGAAATGGATTATGTTGATCTTGAAACAAAGGATGAGAACAAAATTGAAGCACTAGTTTCTAGTTAGGACTCAGATCTATACTGAACGGGCAAGAGGAATGTGAGGATCCCTCTTGATTATCAACTTGAATAATGGGTTCAGAATGACATTTTCCTTGATTGTGAGGTTTACTTCTACCTACTCCAAAAGTGAGTATGGGAAAAATATTACCGCTCCTAGTTGTAATAGGCATAGATGAAGCTGATACGAGAGGAAACTTAAGATCTAACTTAGAACTCGGTCTCTAGAGGTAATAGGCTAGAACAGCCAAGGTGTAAGATGCACTAGCACGAATCGTCGGAAGTATGGCTAGAACAGCCGAGATATGACTATCGTGTTGCAAGGTACAAAAAACATAAGAAAATAGGATGGAGACAAAGAGACAAGACAAGTTTGAGTATAAATTAGTCAGTTCGCAACTCGAAACAACTAGTTTCAGACTACAGATGATGAGGAAATAAGCAATCAGACCCCAGACAAAAGGCAGATCAGGAAAAAATTTCACCAGTTAACGAGAAAAAGGTCATTGTTTTGGATGCCAAGCTACAAATTAATGCAAGGAAATGCCTCACCATGTGAGAAAGTGTTAAAATTCACGTGACAAAATGTCAGTTTGCTTGAGCAAGTGCCAGGTTTCTAAAATTTGGCGCGAGAAAAGACCAAATTTTGGTAAACGGACTCAGTTTTTGAGATAAAACCAGATTTTGAGACATAGTAGGAACTGTTCTCTGACAAAATTTTCAGATTCAAGATAGTTTAATGATGATACAAATCATAAATCTTTGTTTCAAGGCGTCAAGCACTCGTTTACAAAGATGAAGTTTCAATCAAGCAGTAGTGACACAAACAGTAATCGTAAATAATTCTACCAGGGACAAAGCAACTTGGCAGAATAATGGGAGTCTTTGTTTGATGATGATTCAGACAATTTAAGACTCAAGAACAAACACTCAATTATCCCTAAAAAGAAAATTGGTTGACAAGACAAAATCTGTGCCATGCTGCCTTATGTGTATGTGTGCACCTCACACAGTAGTGTCACCCTCAAAAGAGAACCCATTTTTTTGGTGTTTCCAAGGACTAAGTATATGTGTTTGAATTTTACCCTTAAATAGGTTTTAGCGTCATATACCACTTCAAGCATCTAGGTGCATACCTATGTCGAGAATCTAGGGGAGAGATTCTTCCCTCTCCCTGCGCACAGATTATGTCTCCTTTCAAAGGTGAACCGAGTAGGCATCTAACTAAAAGAGTGTTTAATAGGCTTCCATTCATAATAACCTTTGGTGCCTCTAATATAGAGCTGGGGCCTCGCAGCCACACGAACACTTGTAAGTCATACACCCTTGCAAGCAAGGCTAGGAGCAGCACCGCTCAGTATGACAAACAAGGCTTTCCCATGATGATAGTCAAAATTATGAGAAAGAAGTTACCATGTCTTTGGAGTCTTTAGACTACAACAAAGCAGAATTTATAAGAGTGAGGTGAAATCACCGGTGAAAGGTGTGTACTCACTTGGGTCATTCCCAGAAGTTCAACTTCCGACAGGCCCTCTAAAGGTGACATGACTTGGTTAGGATTCAAGGGTTTGATTTTTTGATTCTCTCAAAGAGAGAAGAGCATACTTCTCTACCTTTTCACCTCACCCAAACACATAAAGAATATTCCTCACTGAGAAAGTTTCACTCCACCAAATCCACAAGTCTTTGGGTTTATGATTCTCTCAAAGAGAGAAGAGCATAATCCCCTAACAAGTAGAAGTGCTAAATATTCACTATCTTTCTTTGCTTTCCCAAGTATCCATCATGCTAGCAACATATGGGTCTCGGTTTCATCCATGGGCATCACTTCTATGTAATGAAGAGTCTATTCTCCTACTTTGCTATCGCGATCCTTACAAAATTTTAACAAAGCCCTATTTAAACTATGTGAATGAAAAATAGTAAACAAACATGACGTTTTGATTATGTCTTTGACTATAGTCTTGCAAGCATACTGTTAGAAATTTTTTGATCTTTGACAAGCAAACCTACAAACCACTATTATACTACAGTAGAAATCAGAAACAGAAAAATCACAGCAGAAAATGGATGTCAAAAAATAAAAATAGCAGATTACAAATTCTAAAATTTAAGTGCATGTCTGCTAAAGTTTGTGTGAGCAAGTGCTTCAAAGTGTGCGAGCTTTCTGTTTCTTCATGCGACAAAGAGCTACAGAGAGCAAAACTTCATGTGGCTCGATGCAAAGCTTCACGGGAGACTTCATACCAATGTTGTACGGATGTACGACAGAGTTCCCAAAACACTGTCAAAAAGTTTGAAAATGAGGCCAGAAATATTTTTTTCTGCCCCACGGTGGGCGCCAAAATGTTATGTGCTTGAATGTGACCTCTAAATTAGGCACAAACCCAACATAGTCCTTACTCAATCATTCAATTCACAAAGACAAACATGAATTGTTCATCCTACAAATTCGATTGAAGCGACTTGCTGCCTCCTAATTAGTTATGGATGTCGAATTTACTCTCAGAATGAGAGCCAACAACCTAACCATTGCTAACATCGAGGATTTCTAAAGCATGAGAGGAAATGAAATTTCCATTAATCAATGAATGCACTACAATTAATCTATGAAATGAGATTGCTCTTAATCTAGAAATGAATTTCAATTAATCTATGGAATCAAATGCAACTAGTCTAGAATTGAAATTGCAACTACTCTATGGAAATGAAATTACAATTAATCTAAGAAATGAAATACTCTTAATCTAGAATTCAAATGCTCTTAATCTAGAATTGAAATTGCATTTAAACTAGAAATATTGAGAGATTAAATTGAGATGTTTGATAAGTAAATGAATTGCAAATAAGCTCAACATATCATTACTAATCCAAATTGAAACTAATCTAATTATGCAATTTAAACTCAAAAGCATGTAATAATCAATGCAAATTTCACTATAAGTTTGATGCTCTCAAAAATCATCCTCTCTAATGAAGAAAAAGGGGTCCAATTTATAGAAAACCATGGAAAGAGGGTGAAGAGTTTCTTGAAAAGAAACAGTTGCCTCTTCATTTCCCTTTGGGACAAAAATGCAAGAATTATTTAATTAAAAGGATGGATTATTGTCACATGAGTGACCTTTCACATGGAATTATGGAATTCCATTTTGAGGATAATTCATCCCATCAATTAAATAACTATTCAATTGCTTTTATGTATATTCGCTAAAGGGGGTGAAATTAATTTAATTAAAAGCACTTAGGACTTTAGTATTAAATTAATTAATCATAGGGATTTTTAGCTAATAAACTTTAAGAATTTGGGAATTAAATATAATGTCAGATTTATGCAAATTTGGGTTTTCTGCATTTGAAACTCAGTCAATTAAAGTCAATTAGGAAAATAATTTTCCTAGTACAATAGGACTTTGATGATGAGAAAATTGAAGGAATGCACCAAAATTGATTAGGATTATAAGGTGCCAATTTTGGGGTGTGACATAAACTAGCAACTAACTACCTATTAACTAGCTATAATCTAACCTACCTACAGATCTATCAACCTATCACCCTATCTACCTTCTAGCCTATCAAGCTATCACATCATCTCCCCATCCCCCAAGTCTCACTTGCCATGTGGGTGGGGGGGTGTGAAATCCCAAAACCTTTTCATGGCCTGCGAATTGCTTAAGGGAGAAGAGCCTTTGCAAGGGCTTACGCATGAACTAAGAAGGGTGGGGGCCACTGCAAAGTCTTCCCTCCAATGTTCTGAAACCTAAGGTGAAGTCAACATGTATAATTCACATGGGGAGAATGGTATGTGGCATCAAAACTAAGAGAAAATGGGAGCATGCAAAATCCTTCAAGGCTGAGGTGGGACCCAAACCATTTTCCCAATGATAAACTATGTTAAATCTCTTTATCCTTGGGGAGTACATTTATCCTTATGTCAGACTCAATCTGCAACGAATGGGGAAGGGTTTAATTTTGGGTAAGTGATTAATATCATGTCAGCCCCAAAATTTTGCATGGGGAAAGGTAAGGTAAGATAAAAGATTATGGTGGGGCCCACGAAAATGGATGAAGAACATTAAGCCTTCCCAATTAAAAGACTATGCATTAGCATAAAAAGGGTAATTAAAAGGGGTGTTTAGAAGGTAATAAAGGGGGTTTTAGAGAGGGAATCTTTTAGAGAATATTCTCTGTGTAAAGGGAGGAAATTAAATACCTCCCCATACATTTTCCAGAGAGCTTTTTGCTCTACATTCTAGAAAATATCATGGTAAATTTGGTTATAGTTCTACACATTGATATCATTGATTTCTTTTTTTTAAATAGATACATGTATGAATTTGATTTTTTTTTTGTGCCATACATTATGCAACTAAAATTTGATTATTAATATTAGGTGATTATTTTCATTTATTAATTTCTTTGACTTACTATAGTTAGTAATCTAATCTCTTCTTTTGAAGGATTGAAAATACAATTATTTTGAAGATGACGTATTGATCTAATTGAGATAAAATTTCAGAATTTCAAAGGAAACACGTAGTGTTCTTGACTTGAAAATTTAAAGTCACATACATTAGAGATTTCAAGATTTAACCATTCACAAGGTTTACATGCTATGAATATCATTACAAAAAGAATGAGAGTTTTTTCACATTTTGCTTAACAAGCTTACAAATGGACTTTACAACACTTGATAAAAATGATCCTCAACACAAGGAGTAATCATGCAACCATAAAGTTGCTCTTTCACAACAATACCAAAATGAAGACTTCTCCCAAACTTTTACACATCCAACTTGATTTCAAAAACTTGCAAAAAAAAAATATGAAGGGAACCATGGGAAGCTCACCTCCCAACCAATGTCTCAAAGAGACCACCCCCGAGCTTGGAGAACCAAGGATAAACAAGATAAAACATCCAAATTCTCACAAAATCTTATATACACAAAACAACAATAAACTCCCAACCAAGGTTTCACAAATGAGTTTTCCAAACCCATTGAAGTAGGGTGAAGGTGGGCTTTTCTAAGGAGGAGAATGCCATTGCAATTTCAAATTTCTCAACAAGATTTTTTCCATGCCTCTCCAAGGCTACATTGGCATTTCTTTCATATACATATTTGGTCATCTATACCAAAATAATATTTACAACATGGCTTCATGGAGCCCATACTCCATGAAATTATCCCTCTTCTCCAAGAGAAGAGACTCTCACTACAATGGAGAACCCAACTAACCCCTTCACCCAAGGCCACTTCTTCCCTTCCCAAAGGGTGAGTAATGCCTTAACTCCCATGAACAACAATCCCAAATCAAAAGAATAATAATTGATACAAAAATCCAAATGCATTCCCAACCCAACACATAACAACAAAATCTACATACCACAACACTATACAAGATTAAATACATGAACACCATACAAGATTTCATATTCATAAAACAATAACATCCAAATCTACTTGCAACAAATTAAGCATTTTCATGGCAAGGAGACCAACCTTCCAATTGTGTTATGGAAAAATGAAACTTGAGAAGAGCCCAAATCCTTATCCTTTCTCTATCTAAACCCTAATTGTCTCCAAAATTAGAGAGTGGGTGAACACTCACTAAGTTTCTCCAAATCCTCTAAAAAGACCCTTAGAAGTGTTCTCAAGACCTAGAAATTAATGAGACATGCCCTCTAGTCCTTTTTTCTTACCTCTTGTCTCCCCTCTTAATTGTGATTTTAGTAAGGAGTGTGGGATAAGCTAAATGCATGTGGCCATCTTCATTTTCGCCACTTTTGAAAGATAGACATTTTGGAGAGACATAATGGTGATCTAGGTTTACCCCATAGGTAAAAACTAGCCCTAACCCAAGGTACCCCCTTAGGGTTAACTAAATTTTGGCCAAAAATACACTCTAGGGTCACTTTTGACCCCACCAAAGTACCCCTAAAGTTAAAATCCGAGTTCCAACTTGATGTGATCCCTACAAGACATCTATATGCAAGTGGAATTAATATAGTATGCTATAAGGTTTGGTGATTCTTTTCCAAGCCCTAATTTGACATGTCACCATCCACATGGATAACACAAGTGTCAAGTGACACCAAAACAAAATACATATCACATTCACGATGACATGTCCAAACAACAACATGAATTTTAAACTATTAACACACATTCAGATTACGTTTACAACAAGATCACATTACAACGAGGTTTCAACCCCTTATTAGATTAAACCTTGGCTTACTCAATTCACATGTGTTTATCCTTGATTCTCTGAATAATTTCATGGTTCTCTTTCCTACACACTAAACTCGAGCATCAGTAGTTCAAGATAAAAATCACATGCAATATACATTTTCAATTTATAATTAGTAACATTAATCAATGCGCTGAATTAAATTCCTAATTGCAATTTTTATACAGAAATGTTTAAAACATAACAATTCCATAATCATCATGGCATAACATCCATGAAATAATCAATTCTAATCATGTTTCGATCTTCTCATCAATTCACTTATCTAAACATATATAATCAAAATCAACCACCTGTTCTAGGTCTAATCCATATCAAAATGTAATCCACACAATATAATCATCATCATAACATAATATCTCAAGTCTCTATTAGGATAATCAAAAGGTGTATCAATGAATCAAAACATAAAGTATCAAAGTGTGATCAAGCAGTAAAGTTGTGATGGGTCGGGTTGAGGCCTCACACATATCTATCATTGAGCTATTTTCACTGACATATGTCTGGCAGCATTTGGCCCGGCATAGGAGATTTCTCAGGAGTATTGTGCCTATGCTCATTTTCACGATGAGCTTAGGAAGGGATGGTTGACCAAGTTGGATACTGGTCGATGCATGATAGACGTACGAGCCCTAGCGTAGACTCAATGGGATTACCTGAGCATGATTGCAAATGGGGGCATGACCCCGGAGTTCAAGGAGCACTTTGTGACTCATCCCTTTCTACATTACACAAATCCAATTGGCATGGTCATGCCAACATAGGTAGTGCACCCATAGGTGCCACAATAGCAGGCACCAGTTCCTCCACCGCAACATGTACCATAGCCACCACCACAGCAGGTACCATGTCCATGCACAGTATAGGTGGACATACATGCACGCCAGATGTAGATTGATCCTTGTGTGAGTAGCAACGGGAGGCAGAGAAAGAGGAGGACAGTTTCATAGCTCAAGGATGTACAGGAGCAGGCATAGCAACAAGAGGTACCATAGGAGGACCCAATGCAGGAGGACCAGCCTGCCTAGGAGCTAGCACAGGGCCCAGTACCTGAGGATGCACTATCACAGGCGCAATATTCTCTACGAAGGGCTAGAGAGTGAGTACAGTAGCTTACTATATAGATTACAAATTTGCAGGTGTAGGTAGTTGTGTGGGATGCGTGGCTTCTTGATAGAGACCAAGAGGTACAAGATCTTTGAGGGCAGTTGCAGATGACTCGGGAGAAACTTCGAGTAGAGGGAGGACATCATGCTACCTGGGCGACCTATTATTACACATCTTATGTGGGAGTAGTGCCAGATGAGGCATTGCAAGTTCCAAGATTTTCCTCATATGTCAGAGGATTAGAGAGTGCACAGGCACCACCGCCACCAGATATACCTCCTCCTCCACCTCCTCCAGGTGACAAGGGAGAGGGGTAGAGCTAGATTTGATAGATGAGATCATATGATGTATTCGATGCATGGGCATCCTTATATTGTACCACCATTTTTTTGAGATAGGTCATGCTTGAGTGGCACCATTTTGTATTGTATAGACACATTTGGGATATATATATGAGCTCGTCTTTTGGTATCATCGCATATGTCACATTTTATTGTTTATGAGATGTTTCCTATATGCTTATATGTTTAGATGATTGAAATGTATGAAAATGAATGGACATGTTTTGAATATATGTAGATGTATGAAATGCACATGTATGTGATGTTTATGAGTTTATATGATGCACATGTTGATATAGATGCAAAGGTTTATATATGTAGATGATTGATGTAAATGCACTTTTGAACAAAAATATGCAAATGCAATGTGTAAATGATAATGTAATGTATATGGTACTAAAATCTCCTGTAGGGTGTCCAGATATGTGATAGATGCTAACCAAGAGAACATGTGAAGAATTGAGAGTGAAGATCAAATGCTTGTGTAGTCATGATGAAACCAAGACTCTAAAGAAGAACTCCCCAATATACAAACCCAGGAGAATGCAATGAAGTGAACATCGAATTGCTGCCACAATGCAAGTCTAGAATGAAAATGCAATCCTATGCTAGATGCAATCCCTAGGACATGGTTGTGAGACCCATTGTATAATCATCATCATTGAGAATTTTTGGAACATCAGAGTCAATACAATCCTTACTAGTGCCACTGCGACCATAAGGATATGAATATGACTTTCATCGGATAAAATGTAGGAAATGAACGTAAGCACCAGGGCACAAAAGTCAAGATGACTTGAACATTGTTTTCAGTTGATATTGCAAGAGTACACCAGTATCAAGGCATGCAAAGCCAAGATAACCATGAGTGCGATCGTGCATAAACAAACAGAGCAATAATAGTCAAGGAGATAGTACCGACCTCACCATGGCATACAAATAAACAAGATCGAGGAATGTGAAGCTATTCCACCTTAGTGCGGGAGCTCTTATCACATACACCCTATTTATTTGACATTGTCAGATCATCGGGACTACACCAACAAGAAGTAGACAAAGAAAACATCAATGAAATCCATGATAATAGACAACATACAAAGAATTATTTAGGCATAGCTTAGCTAGTTTCAAAGTTTTTGAATATGTATGTGTAGAGCGTGTTGAAAAATATTATTGTTCTTGTGAGTGCATTGTGTTTGATTGTTATTGATATATTTTTACATGTGAGATATCTGATGTGTGTTGAAAAACACAGATGTGTCCAAAGATAGTGGTGAAAAACACTATTTTAATTGGGGTGTTGAGAAACACCAGTTTGTTTCAGTAGAGTGTTGTCCTGTAAAAGTGACAAGATTACTAACTCGGGTGTAAACCAAAGATGTGAGAAAATGGGGGACCCATGCCCCCAAGTAACGATGACTGACTTGACATATGTTGCGAGGACAAACTAGATTTGGTTGCCCCCAGGTATAGGATGTTGAATTAGTGTAAAATGAGTAGGGTTCGCAAAGGAACCAGAGTGTCACAAAAGTGACCAAAAGCTATGAACAAACTAAAGAAAAGAATCTTCAAGACTAAGTATCAATAGATAGGGCATGTGAGTACAAACTCCAACTGTAACAGATGTGAGCAATCACAAAAGTACTACAACAGTAGACAGACGTAGTGAGAACAACTGGTGACTGACGTGAGAGATATTCTCAAATGAAGAGATCATAGGACTAGCTAGACATCAGTAGGAAGATGCAGTGAGAACCATTGGTGACTGATGTTAGGGAGATTCTCAAGGAGAGAGAACTCAGTATAAGCCAAGAAAAAATAGTCAAACACAGTGAGAACCACTGGTGACTGTCGCGAGGTAGATCCCAAAAGGTAATGGGATAGTGCCCCCTAGACTAGGAGGGTTTCCCTGATAGTATGACTAGTTTCAATCCATGTAAGTTGGTGTCTTGACAGGAACTGAAAGCATGAAAAAAGAAAATGCAAGCAGGAAAGAAAATGCATAAAGCCAAGTGGTGTTGTGATAGATATAGAAATGTGGAACAAGAGGCGCCTATTTACTAGGTTTTCACCTTCTTGGCAGAAATTCTTTTTTTTTTTTTGCTACCATGACCCCTGTTTGTCAGGTTTTCATCAATGGCACATTTTCTCTTTTTCTCTTTTTTTTGTCATTTTTTTTTTAAATTTGAATTTTTGGAATATATGATTTTTTGTTTTTTGGAGATACATCAAAGCACCTATTGCTAGGTTTTCACTAAGATGATCATTTTTTCAGGACATTTTCTAATTTTTAGATTTTTTCAGGACTTTACTATATACATGAGCATACTAAAGATGTCTCAGCTGTAGAACCATTTCAGATGAAGAGCGTTGATGGGCTCTTTGAGTTTTTCTCCTTCAGTAGTAGAAATTTGATAAGTACCAAACCCAAACACTGTAATGACAACATATGGACCAACCCAATTTGGTTTAAATTTTCCTTTCTGGATCTGATGTTGTTGATTCTTAGGGTTCTCCCTCAGAATGAGGTCACCCGTTTGGAAATCCCTTGGTCAAAATTTCTATTTATAGCTCTTCGACATCCTTTTCTGGTATGCTCTAAGGTGATCAAATGCCACTTGTTGATGTTCATCAAGTAGTTCTAGCTCTTGTAGCCAAGATATTTTGTTGTCATCATCAGTCATGAGGCCTTTCAAAGAGACTCATAGAGAAGGAATCTCAACCTCAATTGGTAACACAGCATCTGATCCATAAACCAACGCATAGGGTGTAGCCCATCTTGGTTTTCTTATACTTGTCCTATATGCCTAGAGAGATGGATTGATCTAGAGATGCTAATCTCATCCAGATTTGTGCACTGTGTGATGCAAGATTTTAAGGATTGTCTTGTTTGATGCTTCTGCATGTCCATTACCCTGAGGATAATAGATGGAAGACCAATGCTGAGTAATTTTAAACTTAGAGCATAGCTCTATCAAATCCTTATTTTTGAATTTCCCCCCATTATCAGTGATTATTGTTGATGGTACACCATACCTACAAATGATGTAGTTGAGAATGAACATAGCTACTGATTTTCCATTGGAAATGGTGAGAGGGACTGCCTCCACCCACTTGGTAAAATAGTCTATAGATGTAATGATGAACTTATGTCCATTTGAGGATGAGGGATAAATATAACCCACAAAGTCAAAGGCCCATTGTTGAAATGGCTAGAAATTAATGAAGGGAATAAGCTCCTTGGCTAGAGCATGAATCAGATTACCATATAGTTGACACTATTTGCAAGACTTAGCAAACTGTGTAGCTTCTTTTTCTATATCTATCCAATAGTAACCCGCTCTAATAAGTTTACAGGCCAGTGTCAGGCCATTAGAGTGATACCCACATATTCCTTCATGCACCTCTACTAACGCATGTTTGGACTCATCAGGTTCTAAACACCTAAGGAGGGTACCATCTAGACTGTGCCTATACAAGTTGTTAGATATGATGACAAACTGTGAAGCACTATAGATTAAGTGACATTTCTCATTCTGGGTGTAAGTGTCTAGAACAATCTGGTCATGAAGGTAGGAGTAAATATGATGGTAATGGGATGAGTCATGTGCAATAACAAAATAGATCATCCAGGACTCAGGGTAATCATAGGCTGGGTAGCCTAATGTCTCCACTAGGAATTCATGTCAGAAATCATTTTCTGGCATTAGTAGCATGGAAGCAAGAGTAGCCATGGCATCTGTCACTTTATTATCTGCCCTTGGAACTTGTTGAAATGTAATATGCACAAAATACTTGCTAAGGTCATCAACCAACCGTTTATAAGGCACCAACTTGTCATCTTTTGTCTGATAGATATAATTTACTTGATTGATGACTAACTATTAATCTCCAAGGACATTGAGCTCATCCACTCACCATTCAAGGGCGATCTTTATACCATTGATTAAGGCTTAATACTCAGTGATGTTGTTTGTACAAGGAAACAACATCTTGTATGTTTTTGGTAAAGAGTACCTTTGAGGTGTAATGAACAATATCCTAGCACCTGACCCCTATTGGTTAAATGAACCATCAAAGAACATAGTCCAGAATCAATGTTTGAGAAGTAATATGGACTCATCTAGAAATTCAATGTTCAATGGTTGATGATCTACTAGAGGTGCTTCTGCGAACTGATCTATAATTGCTTGCCCCTTGATGGCTTTTCTCTCTACATGCTCAATATAAAATTGACTGAAAAGCATGACCCATTTAGCTAGTCTACCTGTGAGGGTAGCTTTACTAAGAAAATATTTCAGAGGATCAATCTTAGCAATAAGGCATTTAGTATGAGCCAACATGTAGTGTCAGATTTTTTGTGAAGCAAATACCACAGTGAGGCAAGCCTTCTCTATAACAGAATAGTTAGTTTCATATGAGACCAAAGTTCTACTAAGGTAGTAGATAGTCCTTTCTTTGTTCTAATATTATTGAGCTAATAGGACACCTAATGATGTATCTATAGTAGAGATGTAAAGTATAAGCGGCTTCCCATGAATAGGAGGCATCAATATTGGTGGGTTTGAAAGATGTTGTTTGATTTGTGTGAATCCCTCATCACATTCCTCGTTCCATTGGTAAGTCACGCCCTTGTGTAAAGTCTTTGTGAATGGTTGGGACCTGTCTTCTAGTTGTGAGATGAAGCATCAGATAGATTGTAACCAACCTTGAAGTCCTCTCATTTGTCTGATATTCTTTGGTGGTGGCATTTCCATGATAGCTTAAACTTTTTGCAGGATCCACTTCTATACCTTTTGCAGAGATGATGTAACCAAGCAATTTTCTAGATGTTACGCCGAATGCACATTTCTTAGGATTGAGCCTTAGACTGAACTGTTCCATGTGATCCAATATAGGACCTAGATCTGCAAGGTGCTTCTCTTGTTGCATGCTCTTAGCTAGAGTGTCATCAACATAATCTTCCATTTTTTTATGCATCATGTCATTGAATATGGTGGTGACAGCTCTTTGATATGTAGCACCAACATTTTTTAGTCCAAAAGGCATGAAATTCAAACAAAAAGTGTCCCACGCACATGTGAAAGCAATTTTCTCTTGGTCCTCTGGCGTGATCTTTATCTGCTTGTAGCCAGATAAACCATCCATTAGTGAGTATATTTCATATCCTATCATCATATCTATAATCATATCAATATTGGGCAATGGAAATTTGTCCTTAGGACATGCCTTATTCAAGTCTATGAATTTTGTGCATACTCGGATAGATTTGTCATGTTTTGACACTGGAACAATGTTAGAGATCTATTCTGCATAGTCAATTGCTCTGATAAACATTGCCTTAAGAAGTTTCTCCAACTCATCTTTGACAAGTAGAGCCACATGTGGATGCATTTTTTGAATCTTTTTCTTAACAGGCTTGACACCTGGTGCAATGGACAAATGGTGCATGATTAGATTAGGGTCTAATCTTGGCATGTCTGAATATTTTCGTGCAAAGTTTATCTTTTTGCTTTGAAAGAATGTAATGAATTCCTCTCTTTCTGCCTCTGACAATGATTGTGCAAAATGAATGATTTGAAGCTTAGCTTTTGTACCTGTAGACACCTAAAAATGGACAGGCTTACGACTTTACATTAAAAACACGAATTTTCATCTGTTAATTAATGGTTTTTAATCATTAATTAATCATCTATTTTCCTCTAAATTCATTCCACAATCATCTAATCAAATTTCCAAAATTAATTAAATAATTAATTTTATTTAATTAATTAACCTTAATTGATTAATTACCATTAATTAATTAAATAAACTCAATTTCCTATAGTTTAAATTCAAATATTTAAACTTACTAATTAAATT
>MU228352.1:628433-639633 GCA_018584345.1 Thuja plicata | reverse complement strand
GTGATTCAAACCCAGAAAGTTCGAGACTAACTGGCTAGGACGATTTGTCATTATCAGCTCTACTCAAAGTGGGGCATTCATCCTAGCGACACTAGAAGGAGATCAGCTCCCCAGATACATCAAAAGCATGCACCTGAAGAGGTTCTACCCTTGAGGTCTCTATGGTTAAGGCACATATCTACATATCCAGAAAATACCAAAAAAATTAGAAAATACAAAAGTTGCCTTGGTGAAAACCTAGCAAACAGGCGACTTGGCAACAACAAAAAAAATCAAAAAAGCAAAAAAAAAAAGGGTAAAGAGAAATAAAATCACTCTCTCAGTGAAAACCTGGCAATCAGGTGCTATTGAGTAGGTACCTTGGTGAAAATCTAGCAAACAGACACCAAGTGTTCAAATCCAACTTCACCATCAATGAACTCCAAAAGCTTGAGCAGATTTCAAAATGCAAGACTGACTACCCAAGCTAGATCTAGAAGCACAATCCCCTCTGAGCACCAAGCACTTACCCATGGTTAATACTGGTCCACCAAACTAGGGGGCAATTCTAAATGTCCTAAAAAAAACCTAAAAATTGGAAAACTCATAAAAAAATCCTAAAATGTTCAAAAACCAAGAGAAAATCAATCTTCATCAAAAACATTCAAAAAATTGCAAAATCCCAAGCAATAAAACCAACTCATTTATCAAGAGAGAAAAGGGTGATCACACCTAGTCAATCAATGTCACAATCATGAGATTTGTGAATCAGCATTGGGCTCATCTGACATAGCTTTATCAATCTATCAAATCAATCAGCAAACAACTAGCGACCAAGCCAATCTATCAATTGTCACAATCATGAGCTTTGCGAACCAGCATGGGGCTCATCTAACATAGCTTGATCAATTGCCAACATGATCACAATCAATCAATTAATCACATAAATCATCTTACATAGTGATGGATATGCTCAAACCAGACAAGTCAGTATTATATGAGTAATCTATTACTGAAACAAGACACAATCAAACAATCAACCCAATCAAGCCTATCCAAAGATTCGAGCCAATCAAGAGAATCCAACTGCATCAAGGAACCATCTAAAAATGTTGACTAGGTCAGTCAAGTCGGTCAGATGTCATTCTATATTTCGTGGTTATGTTCTTATGCTACTCTAGGATCCACCATGTGAGGAGAGTAGCTAGGATAGATCATGACTTATTTTCTTTGATTGTTGTATGTTGAATGTTCACTTTGATTTTAGGGCCATGATGATTTACGATAAATGCAGTACGCACTGTCACTTATATGGCAGTCATGTAGTTCCATGATCTGAGCTTAACCCTGGGAAAGAATTGGACATTCCTTCTCTTCTATTTTTCTTGTTTGGTTTATAGAATCAAGAGCTCGCAGCACTATTCAGATGGACTTTGAGTTGCTTTGGATTTCTATCTTGGTTTCTATGGTCTTTCCCTTTATGTTTCAAACAAGATCTCATGATGCTATCTAGATGGACTCTAGGGGCATAGGAGTTCTATCTTGTTTGCTTGGCTTTCCCTTTCAAAAATCAAGAGCTCACAGTGTTATCCAGATGGACTCTGGGTGCATAGGAGTTCTATCTTGGTTTCTTTGTTTTAGATTAATTCAGAGGACAAGCGGTACCCAGATGGTCATAATATGGGTGCTTTTGGCTCTCTTTATTTTCAAACAAGGAACATAGTTGAATCTAGATGGTCAATATTTGGGTTCACTAGGTTCTTTTTATATTCAATCTCTTTACTCCTTCCACCATCTAGAGGTCATGGCGGTATCCAGGTGATATGTGATCTGGATCATTCGACGCTCTTCGAAATTTCAGAAAATACAAAAAGAAAAAAGATGCAATGATGACAAATATTGGAAACAGGGGCAGCGCCTTGGGACACTCATCCTTTCTATCAAATCATATCTATAAAAAAAGCAAAAATAAAATCCTTTCTATCATTCCATTCTATTAGATCAATCTTAGAGAACATCTATCCAAACTAACTTCTTTCTAATTAACACATGCATTACACAGATATTTTGTCCATAATAGATTGCATTCATTCCATTTAAGTGCATCAAAAAAGAAAAGAAAAATATACATAGTAGTTGCATACATGATAAATCATAAAATCACATGCATCCATAAGCATCTCATATAAACATGCATTTCATTTCCACCATCCTGCATATACATGACAGTATCATAGGAAAATTAAATCATCCATATACAAGTATGCATAATAGAATCATATTGCATATACATCTCATCATCTAAAACCACCAAATCATGTAGAATCATACATATAGAAAGTAAACCAAAGCACGTCATATCAAAAACACTAGATGCATCTCATATAAATCAAACTATCTAAGTACAATGTATGGTCACAAGTCTGAACAAAAGAAGGTAATCAACATATATATCAATAAATATCAGTGTGTCAAGATACAAAAATGGATACTAATAAGAGTATATAAAATGACATCACTACAAAAATGGTACATGATACATAAATAGGGTCAACATGAGCTACCCCCACCCTCGCTAGGAGGTGGATGAGAGGGTGGCATATTAGAAGCTGGTCTTTGGGATGAACCAAGAGCTCCTAAACCACTACTTTGTGATCACTGAGCTCTACTTAATCTCTGGGATGCTGTATAATTGGGCACCCTCTACGCTGCAGGAATAGCGCCCTCATAATGATGCCACCAGTACTTGATCTCTCTCTGAGCATCATGCCCAAATCTAAAGTATCTATCAAGAACATCCTAGTGCAAGGCATGCTATACACTTTCAATAAAATAATGAACCTCAGCTCGAGCCTATCGCTCTCTAGACTCGACCGTTATAACCTGGGCCTCTAAAGTGGTGGCACATGCATCAGATGAAGCAATCCTAGCCTAAAGATCCTGTACCTATTGAGTGAGATGCTCCAACTCTAAAGGATCATCCTTCATACCACCCATAGCTACATCCATGTATCCCTCCTTAGCCCTATCCCCTAATCCACCACCATCACTATCTGAGCTATGCCTGTACTGCTGCTAGTGCTTCCACTATCAATCGATGAACTAGTCTTTGCACTCTGCTCATCTAGAGCCTCCACGTCTATGTTACCAATCTCAATATCTACATCCTTAATAACTACTCTGTCCTCCTCTCTAGGAGCCAAAATAGCACCTGTTTGTTGATGAACTCTCTGCACCAACTGGGGTGCCTCCTAATCCATAGCCTACTCATCCTCCAAAATGGTACTCAACCCAACTCAAGGAGTACTACTTTGACCCCCACTCTGGCGACCTCTAGTCCTAACTCCACCACCAGCACCCCCAGGACCAGGATCATCTCCCCTCCCTCATCCTCCATCTCTCCCCCCATCCCTACCTCCATCATGACCCCTACCTCTAGCTCGACCACCACCTCTCCCTCCATCCTAACCTCCCCTACCATGCCATACCCGCTGAGCCCTCCTCATAATGGTCCTGGAAATAGGATGTGAGACATCTGTAAGAGAAACTAGCTGGGCCTGCACCCAATGACCATCATACTAAGGTGTAGTGCTAGCCAAAAGACAAATTCAAATGTCAGTACCCACACAGATAAGGACATAAGTATCAAAAAGAGATATTAGCAAGTATCAGAGAGCAGTAAGAAAGTACATAAGCAATCATAAAATAAGACAAACATGCATCTATAGTAGCTGAGAACCAGGTCCATGCAACAAGAAGTAAGCCTACAAACTCAGTACGGGCAACATCGAGAGATATGACACCACCCCAAACAACAAAATCCCTCAATCTACGAGCAAAGTAAGCATAAGAGTTAGACACATCCTGCTACTCTTCAAACTGACACAAAACCCTGTCGGTGTTGTGAAAGTCAATCATATGAATATGCTCAGTAACACATCCAATCAGGTATCTCGACTGGCGACAGAAGGGAAGATGGATGTCCTCTCCATCCCACATAGGGAAATCTCTATAAGGCCTCCAGATAAAGTAAGGAATCATATCCAGCTGCTGGCGCCAATAAAAAAAATGACCCGCATGGGTCTGCACAATGGCTCCATCATACATATAAACATAAGGCCATTCGGTGGGCAAAGTACATGTACCAACGGGGTGACACACAGCTATGTGCTCCCATGTCCATATCTATAAAAGGGTCGCACCACAGTTGAGCGACTTACCATTAAGGTACGCTACATAGAACATATTAAAAAGTAGGTGAGCCAACATGCATGGCCCCCAAGCATAAACAGTATGGTCCCTGACCATACTCTACAAAACAGTAACAAATCTGACAGAAAATCCACACTGCCAATGATTGGGGCATAGGATGCCACAAATCAAACTGCCTAGCAAGGTAGATAACCTGTCAAGGCCCAAACCGAACCTGGACAATGGAATATCATAGGCACTGGATAACCTAAGCTGATCTTGGGGCAATCCAGAAAGCTCAGTCAATGAAACAATACCAGAATGGGTGGCATACTCCACAAGCTCACCCTGGATCTGAAGTTGGAGGATGCGATACACATCCTCCAATGTCACAGTACACTCACCAGTGGGTAACCAGAAAGTGCATGTCTCCCAATGCCAACGCTCAACAAGAGAAGAGATCAGACCCCTATTGGTCATGATCTCTGGCATATAGAAAATCCAATATAAACCTAGCTCTCTAAGAACTGACCTCTCATCCTCTGAGAGCTGGTACCTGTACACAAGACTCGTCGGCCTCGACTCTCAACACTACAAAATTTTCTTGGTGAACTACACATAGAAATACATCACAAAAATATCAGTATCAGGCATCTAGGAAGGTATCAGAAGCCAAAATATACAGATATCAGACAAGGAAATCAGGCAGACAGTTCTAAAAAATCAATTGTGGAAAAAAACCCTAACAAATGCGGAACTCTTATGTGATTGCGGAACATAACATGCAAGTACGGTATACAAATTGAAAATGTGGCATTAATTGTTGGCAATTGTGGTATACAAATTGAAAATGTGGCATTAATTATTGGCAATTGCGGTGCACTTATCATTTGTGGTTTCTAAATGGCAATTGTGACATTTAAACCGCAATTGCGGCAAAACCGTAGCCTATTACGGCACAAGGTGTAGATTTTCAAAAAACAACAAAATTTGAAAGCAATAAATGAAGGAATTAATGACACAAAAAGTGATAAAACTCACCGGACGTCCAGAGCCAGCTGGTCTGTAGTATGTCCGACCTCAGTTAGATATGTGAGTCATGCCAAGAAGCCCCACCATCACAAGAAAATAGGAGAAAAGAGACAGAAAACAAAAGTAGACTCACAAAAAATTCCAAGAGATCCAAAATCGCAATGTGACAAATGAATAGCCCTCTTGGCTACTTATAGGGATTTTCAGAAACCCTAATTTCATTCCAAGGTCCAATTTTCTTCTCGGCCCCTGAAAACTTTGATGGTCAATAACAGGGGCATAATTAAACATTTTTCAAGTCAGTCAGCTACCCAGATTCAGAAATTGCGGTTTCAAAAAATTAATGCTCATGTTGTAATTTTTTGCTCAAATTTGTTGAGTGGGCATAAATACACCAACTATCGCTGGGGTAAGCTGGAGTAGAATCAAAATCAGAGAATCTTTGACACACTGTGACAAGTCACATCACATCAAAGAGGGGCAAATGTAGACACCTGAAAATGGACAAGCTTGCCACTTTACATTAAAAACACTAATTTTCATTTGTTAAGTAATGATTTTTAATCATTAATTAATCATCTATTTTCCTTTAAATTCATTCCACAAATCATCTAATCAAATTTCCAAAATTAATTAAATATTTAATTTTATTTAATTAATTAACCTTAATTGATTAATTACAATTAATTAATTAATTAAACTTAATTTCCTATAGTTTAAATTCAAATATTTAAACTTACTAATTAAATTCTTCCAATTAAATTAATTTAATTTCATTCAATAAAGCAATTCTAAATCAAAAAGAATTCAATTATCTCACATGTTGAAAATTTTAATTAAATAAATGAATTAAATATTCATTTATCTTCAAAGAGATAACTCCAATCAGATCACATGGGTTACTCCACCCATCTCTCCAGTCCACATGGGTAACTTCACCCACCTCTTCAGTTCAAAAAGGTAACTCACAATTAGCTCTTCAGTCAACCAAACTCTATATCCTCTTTACCAATTGAAGAGGTGGAGTTTACTAATGGCTTCTCCAGTTCATTTTAATCTCAACCATTCATCTCCATATCTCTGGGATTGATCTCAACCATTCATATCATCACCAATTCCTATATAATAAACCCTTCATAACCATTTCAAGGATCCAGGATTTCAAGCTCTCGTGCGCCATTACTATGTCAGTTTGGTTCTAGCATTCAAGTCATCTTGCGATCACACACTCATTTCAAATTAACAATTTTTTGACACTTCTCAAGTCATAGACGCTGCCCCGCGAATACTGAGCATCAAGAATAGTGTTTTGGAAGGAATAGAGAGAAACAATAGAAGCTTCAAGCATCGTGGGGTTTGCATTTATTTATTTCTCTTTCTCTTTCTTGTACATTTTATTGATTATGTTTCATTGTTATTCATTTTAGTGGTATTGTGTACTTGACTTATATCATTTGTAAAACCTTTGCTACTAACCCTTGCCTTTGGAAAGCTTGGGAACCACAGATCACGAAAAAAGGAGGCATACAGTACCCAAGTTGATTGGTTGAGTTGGTTCAATAAGCATAGATGACCATTCCTAGAAATGACTCGGAAGTGTATCAAGTATCTCATCCTCGGGCGCCTCAGAGAGGTTTTTACCCTTGGATATGTCCTTTATTTTGTCTTTTTTAGGCTCTGACACTGCCACAATGTGGTTTTCACCATCAGAGTGCCTATTTTTTCTTGTTTTGATTTTTTGACTAAGATTCTTGATATCAAACTCAATCATGTTGACACTTTCTTCACTAGTGGAGGACATTATAGGTTTGACAGCGTTGAGATAACAGGCAAGAGCATAATCATTCTGGAACATAAGGACTTCATTAGATGGGGAGGGAAAGTTCCAGTCTATAAGCACAGGATGACAAGGTGAAAGAGAAGTGACAGGTTCAAGTGCGTTCATGGTATAATCATCAAAAGCACAGACAAGCAATTCAAGACCTAGAGAAATCTCATCCAAAAGTGTAGTCAAATTCCTTTGACTCCTAGCAATCGTAGTAGATGACACGTTAACATCAATAGAATTGGACTTGTTTGACCTTACACTAGACCCTTCACCTACGTTGAGAAGGTTTTCATGCATGTGAACTGTATCTATATCTCTGTCAGAGGTGGTATATGACAAGTTGTCAAACTCATATTCATGAGAGTCTATTTCATCATTAGGCGTCATATCAAGAACATGAGTGAAGTCAACCCTTTGTCCCCAGTTTGGGTGAGTTCTGCCTAAAACTTTGGCTATGGTGAGATAAGCACATTTTGACATATGTTCTTCATCAATGCTAGTAGCATCATCTGCTTCTTGTTTAGTGAGGAGTGGTTGGGTTTGCTCCTGTTCAAACTACTCTTGGAAGTGTGGTGGTATGTACAAATCAACCTGAATACTTGAATTGACAGTGTGCATTTCTTTCCACCGCTCGTAGGTTAATGGATAAAGTGGAGTGGTTTTATCAGAAGTGCTATTAGTCATGACTGTACTGACATGCAGTATAAATTCATATGGCTCAGCAAAGAATGTTGCCAGATCTAGAGGAATGGGATAAGGGAAGTAGTCTTCCTCTGAGATGTCTTTGGACTCTTCAGTATTGGATGTATCTTTATGTGTTGGTTGTTGATCTGTGTGAGGTACAAATTGATTTATCCCCAGTTGAAATGTGAGCTTCTTGAAGCCTATACCTATAGAGTCACGTGTTTGATTTCCAATAGCTTCAAGAGGTGCAATCAATCCTTTATGATTTGCACCGATAGGACCATTTCCTTTGTACCCAAAGTGTTGCATAATAGTTAGACCCTTGCCATACTATTCAGGATTTATGTCGTAAGGTGTAGTAGTTTTCTTAGAAGTGTCTTCTTCTTTATAGATCCAGGCTTTGATAGCCCTATTTTTAGCTTCTTCTTCTAATGGTACCGTGGCCTGTAAAAAGGTACCACCATATTTTGTTTGAGGAGGAACTGCGAAAGGTTTAGTGTGCTATGAAGGTCTCCCAAAAGAATGCAGAGACAAAGGCAGAGATGTAATAGATAGCAGCACAGGTTCAATCTGATACCCTCCCATGTCAGTTTCCTTGAGTGTTAGACCCTTTTCCATTTCTTTTAGTTTAGTCTCAAAGAGCTCAATAGACTCTCTGTTGGTGGGTACAAAGATATCAGTAGATTTTGTGAGTATGTTGCAATCATAGTGTGTATTAGGAGGTAGTCACTTCAAAGCCTTGGAATGGGAACTTAATGCACTGATGGTATGTCGAAGGGATATCCTGCATTTCATGGATCCATGTCCTTCCCAACAAAATATTTTATGCTAAAGGAATGTCAAGCACTTGACAAATAACATCCCTTTTAATAGGGCCAACTCTGATTGGCAACACAACTAGCCCCTTAGATTTTCATTCTTCTTAATCATATGTTTTAACAGTAATCTTTTTTAGAGCATCTATGCAATCTTCATCGTAGCCTAACTCAGTAAGGAAACTAGCAGAGCAAATGTTGAGGCCAGCACCGTTATCTATGAGAACACGGCGAACACACTTTGGATCAATCATGACTTCAATGTGCAAGGGGTTATTATGTGGGTGACTCAAAGAATGGTCATCTTCCATAGAGAAAGACAAGTAATGGGAAGAGTTCAAGTGACCTACCATGGATTGAAACTGGTCAAGATCGAGATCTTTTGGGACATTTGCCTCAGTGAGAGCTTTATCAGGAATCTCCCTATGAGCAGGGGAGATTTTTAGCATCTCAAAGATGGTGATCTGAGCATTAGTACATTGTAATTGTTCTAGAATGTTGTAATTGGAAGCATTAGATGAGGAACCCAATTTTGGATTCTTATTGGTAGAGCCAATAGTAGCTTTGTCTGTAGGTTGTGTTGGTGTAGACGTAGAAGGCTCAAGGCCTTTGAGAATGATCTTAGCATGAGATCGAGTAACAATGTTCGCACTAACCTGAGACTATTCTTGTTTGGAGGACTGAGGCATAGACCCTCGCAAGATGAAAGGACTTTTGGGCTTGGGAGTATCTTCCCTTCCCTTGAGAATGAAAACATTACAGTATTCAGCATCAATAGGCTCAACCATATTAATGACATTGTCGTTATTGGTGTATGTATAGTTGACCTTGGCATCAGTATTTTTGCCTTTGGATGACTCACCTTTCCCATGAGGAGCCAATTGGTCTTTAAAATCTTGGTGGTCTGATTTCTTGTTGTGACCTCCGACAGCAATAACCTCACTATCAATGAGATCCTAGATTTTATGCCATAATTTAAGACAAGTAACCATTTTATGACCTTTTTTTTGGAGAAAATCACAATAAGTAGTTTCATTCCACAAAGAGGGTCTTGGTTGTGGATCATAAGGTCATGAATTATCCAGTGGAGTGAGTAAATGGTTGTCCAAGAGAGTCTTGTAAACCACATCAAGAGGTTCTCCTAAAGGAGTGAATTCACACTTGGGTCGAGGAGCCCAAGGTTTAGAGCTAAAAAAATGGGAAGTACTTGGTTTGGATTTTGTCGTAGCTTGTTCAGTGGCCTTGGCTTCCTGCATTGTGGTAGTGAGATTAAAAGTAGCTTTTGAAGGCTTGGGATTCACATTGTCTACAACTCCATCATTCACAACATTCTGGTTCTTGTTGGGAAATTTGGGTTTATCTTTGCTTGAGGAGGAAGACCCTTGTTTATTTTCCTTGTGCAAGGTCAGTTCTCCTTTATTAACCATAAACATCTCAATTCTCACAGCTTGCTTAGTCATGTCATCAAAGGTTAAAGGACCTTGCAGCTATACTTGATACCCAAATTTGGGAAGAATATTGTCGATAAATATGTCCAACTTTTTAGATTCAGGTATTTTGCGAGAATATCTTGTATAGAGTTCTCTCCATCTTTGGATAAATGTTAAGAAGGATTCCCCATGATTTTGTTTCAAGTTGCAAAGATCTTGGATGTGAACCGGATGTTGGATGTTGTGAGAATAGTGTTGTAGAAATAAGGTGGCAATTTTGTCAAAAATTTTGATGCCATTTGGTAGCCTAGAGAACCATTCCATAGCTGGTCCTCCCAACCTACGTTGAAAGAGATGCACGAGGTAGGTTGTATCATATATGAACTCCGTAGAGAGAGCACCAAACTCTCTCAAATTATCTTGGGGATCATATGTACCTAGGTATTTATCATACTTGGGAAGTTCAACTCCTTTGGGAAAAGGAGGCATGCATAGACTCTTATCAAACGGGAATGGAAGAATACTGTCTAGTGTGAAGTGTGTAGCGGCTTTGTCTTTATCCTTTATGAGTTGAATGAGTTGTTCTTACATGCATTGTATTTGCTTTTGCAAGTGGGAGTTTTCAATTTCTTCCTCTTTCTCAACAAGTGTCTCTATATTGTAATCGTAGGGTGTATGCACCCTAAAATGGTCGCCTAGACTTTGGGCCCCATTTTATCATTTTATCATTTTATCAATTTCCTGAATCAATGCTTTGCAATATTTTCAATTCAAATCAATTTCCTTGCTCAAATTGTAATTAATTTAATTATTCAATTATTTCAATATTTCCTAAGGTTTGATCATTTTTATCTAATTAAAAGATTTAATTTTCTTTTTAATTAAATAAAATTTATCTTAGTTAATTAAAAGATTTAATCTCCCTTTTAATTGAAAAAAATTTATCTTATTTAATTAAAGTAAATTTCTCCCTTTTAATTAAATAAAATTCCTCTTATTTAATTAAATTCAATTTCCCCCATTTAATTAAATAAAATTATTCTAATTTATTTAATTATAAAGAAAACCCCTCTTTTAATTAAATAAATAAAAATTCTCACTTAGAGCACTTTATTTGATGAAAAAGGAAATAAATTAAATTAAATTAAATAAAAATCTCTTTTTCATCACATCTTCCTAAGTGGTGGGTTTTTGCCTCTTAATCTCAACCATTGATCAATTCTTTTTGCCTCTTAATCTCA
>MU228352.1:584963-616086 GCA_018584345.1 Thuja plicata | reverse complement strand
TAGAGTAGATCTCATTTTCATGCATTGAATCTCTCATTTCATGGTGTACTTTCATAGGCACTAACTAGGTCAATCTGAGGGCCTCCATTACACACCTTTGCACTCCATGACTAGAGAGCTATGAGTCAATATTTGAGGCCTCATTCTTTAGCAACCTTGGATGGAATGATTCATAGAAGTGTGACACATTTTCATCACACAGAGGGGAATTTGGATCCTTGGCTGGCCAATTTGAGAAGGTATTTCTCCTTCTCTTTCATTAGGACCGCCATCATTATCATGAAGTTTTTATTATTGCGAGCTTCTAAGATATCCCCTTGGGTTATTTCTTTCTCTTCATCAGGGGGAGGGTCTTGAAAAGGGAATTTACCCCTAGTTTTAGAGAGATCATCTCTTCTATGTTCACCTGATTGGTCATGATCTGACATCTTTCTAGAATGCAAGTATTCAATGTGTAAAGACTTAGTATGAGAAGGTTGAGTGTTTTCAAAATTTGGATCCTCTTGGAACAAAGGGTTTCAAACCTCACTAAAATCCACTGGAAATGATCGTTTGATGTAAGGTCGAAGTACAAGAGACGGAGATCAAGATGATTCCTCACTAGATGTAGCCGGTAATGGTGTGGAAAATACAGATTCGTCTTGATTGATTGAAGGGAATATTTTGCCACTTCGAGTTGTAACAGTCATAGACAAAGATTGTACAAGGGATGTGGTTTAGGACCACACTTGAAACTGTCCCAAAGTAAATGCACAAAAAGTGCCTAAAAGGTGAAGTATCCTTGGTGCAAATCGTCAGAAATGAGGCTAGAATAGCCAAGAGGTGACTATTGTGACACAAGGTATGAAGACATAGTAAAAAAATAGACCAAGAGATACAAGACCAGTTTAAGAAAGAATCATGTAGTTCTCAACCCAAGAAACCATGTTGTAGACTATGTGAAGATAGGAGGCAGATAAACAGACTCAGAACCAAGATCAGATTTAGCAGAAGTACGCTGGACAGACAGGAAATTTATCGCTATTTTGACAACATGCTTCAAACTCGCACGAAGAAGTACTTTCTCACACGAAGATTCTCATGGGCTCGCACAAAAATATGTAGTCCCGCATGAAATATGATGATAGACTGGTGACTAAAAGTGACAAACTAGTGAAAAATGACAGCAAGATTGCAAAATGTTGTGTGACTATTGCCAGCGTGTCATGCAAAGTTTCTTAGATAATGACCCGAAGAAGGCAGAATTTCGTGCGAGACTTGGCATTTTTGACAAATGAAAATCTACAGAAGCTGACAGTTAAGACCAGATTGTGTTTTTTGAGACAAGATCATGTTGTTTCCTAACAGATAGTTTGAGTTACAGATTATTTTGGACATGTTCAAGTTTGACAGTTTGTGTGTTTTGACATTTGTTTCAATTGTTTAAATGATAAATCCATGTAAAACACATTAAACAGAATGTTTGTAGTACCAGAATAGACACATCACAATCCTAGGATAGCCAGGGCAGTATCTTTTGAATCCCCACTTGAACCAAAGTTCAGCTAAGCTTACTCATAGTGGACAACTTAGAATCTTGGAGGCACGGGCTCCTCCTTACATGTGCACTCACTTCTCAGGCACACCAAGCTTCGAACCCCAAAGGAATTTCTTCCCAAAGGGTTGTTGTCTCTACTAAGAGTCATAAAAGTGTGGGGCATCTTAGTCAGTCTCTGACCTTCCGCGCCAAAAGATAGAAGATTTTTTGGATACTATAACAACAGTTTGTAGTAAGGACATTCGTTCAGGTGGTTGTGATCAAGTCATTTTCCCAATTAAGGGGGCTCTCCCAATCCTTTCAAAGCAAGGCTTTCACCTTAACGATGTCGGGACTTTAACGCACCACTAGGGTACTGGAGGAGATTTTGGTTGCCACAATGAATTCACACCTGTCCATTATGAGATTAATCACAATGGCATTTTTTATATACCGGTTCGGAAGGGCTTGGATTTAGTCTGTTACCGGTTGGGCATCCACTCTCACTAGCTCTGCTAAAGCTCTTGGGAGGTAGCCACACTATAAGAATCATATGAATTTCTCTTACACCCAAGATCCATAAAGGCGAGGGGAGAGGATACGTTCATATAGTTCTTGGAATTACAAACTAGAAAACACTTCAATCATGCAAGACAATGATTCATTTTAAGTACCAACCGAAGTGTGTTCTAACTACTAAAAACAGACATGAGAGTTTTGTGAAAACACATATGTCTTCGACAAGCGTCCTGCAGTAAATACGTTAGTAGTTTGTAATTGCTTTCTTCATTTCAGCGTCCTGCAAACCATTGTTAAGCTGTTTCAGAGATAAAACCAGAAAAACACAGTCAACAGCAAACAGAAACCATTAGTGGTCAGAAATCAGCAGAAACAGAGATATCAAAAACTAAAATTTATAAATCACTGGTGTCAAATGTTGCACAAAGAAGTATTACTATTTACGCAAAGAAATGCATATACTTGAAAAACTTTGCACGGTTATGCAATAAAGTTCGCGCAAATTTTCATTATAGAGCCGTACGGACGAAAACCAGAATTGATCAAAAAAGTGTAGAATGAGGCCAGAAAGTAAATTTTCATGCCCCATGATGGGCGTCAGAAATGCATATGTTAAATTTGACCTTCTTATTCAACCATACACTTCAACATAGTCCTTATTCATCAGCCACATACAGAACTGAATATGAGTTATTCATCCTGCATGCCTTTATGATTCGACTTGTTGCCTTCTATCTAGATGGGGTTTTGAATAGCTCTTAGAATGAGAGTCTCGCAACCATAGACCAATCTAAGAATGAAGGATTTTTCTCAATGAATATGATGCAATGTAATGCAAGATTAATCTAAAATGTGAAAGATGCAAGATTAATCTAAATGAAATTAAACTAAGACATGATAAGAACTATGAGATTAATCTAAGAAAATGAAGCTATTCTATTGCAAATGGGCTTAATTGAAATGAGATGGTGAATTATAAAATGAAGTAGCAATTCTTTGTTCTAACAATGCATATTTTTTCAGGGGGTTTTGAATGAGAAATGGGAGCTCTTTTATAGATTGAGAGCCTGCTCAGAATAGAAAGTTTTCTTTTTGGAATAAAACAGATAGAAAAGCCAGTTCAAATTAGCAAGCTTTATTTAAAATAAAACAATAAATTGTTTTCTCTTTGTTTTTAACTGTTTTCTTTTGATTTTAACTATTTTATTTCTTTTTAAAGCATAGTTAATTCAAAGTTTCTATTTCTGAACAGGAGAGAAGATTTTTGAGAGAATATTTAATTAAATAAATAGAATATGACCTCGTAAATGTGTTTTTCTCAGTTATTTGAATAATTAAATTCAATTATTGAAATGAGGATATTTATTTAATAATTAAATATTATTTAATTCATTTTTATGTGTTTTAGTTAAAAGGGGTGAATTTAATTTAATTAAAGTGCTAGGACTTCATAATAAAATTAATTCAATCATAGGGTTTGTTTAGCCAATTGATATTTAGGAATTAAATATAATGTATGATTAATGCAGATTTAGGATTTTCTGTATTTGACACTTAGGTCGAGTAGAGTCAGTCAAAACTCAGAATTGCCTAGTACAATAGGACTTTGAGGATTCAGAAGAATGAAAAATGCAACAAAATTGGTTAGGGTTGCAAGATGCCAATTTTGGGGTGTTACAAATATCACCCCTATTGTAAACCATGTGGATACCACTCCTACTCCTATTGGTATGGTCCCCTTTGACCATGTGGACCACTTTTCTCCTTCTACTCCTACTTTGACCCAAGCTTCAGCTAACAATGTTCAACTTTCTCAACAATTTAGCGTTTGTGTTGACAGATGCCCAAATGGAGCTTCATTAGTTACTCCCCCTTGTGGTGGGAATCCAAAGGATAGAATCACCTGGACAATGGTCAGACGGTGCAGGAAATAGTTCTTCAAACTCACTCTCTTCCCCACAAGTGGTGAGTGGGTGGCCCTTCCGCTACTAGCCTTTGTGCTAGTGTACAGTTTATTTTTTATTGTCTTTGACAACACTTTTTTTTTTCATGTGTTGTTAATAAGTCATTGATGGCCTATAAAAGCTAGCACCCACATTTAGTCATGTTCTCTTTGACGCCTCCAGGTTGTGGTTGTGTATGGGTTAGCCTCATTGTTAGGTTGTTTATTATAATAATAATAAATGTAAATATGTTCCAATATTGTTTGGTTGGGTCAACCTCCATTCGAAATTTTAAAAATCACTTTGAAGTCTAGAAAATCAAATATTGCAAGCATCTATTGCTTATGATTTTATGAAAGATTTGAACACTATTTAGGTGGAAACAGAAAGTCTATGCATAGTATCATCACATGTAAGAGAAACATAAATATCTCATCACCCAAATGACCGTCATGAGTATTAGTCAACTTAAGATTGGCACATCTCACAAGTTTATTAGTGGTTACTCAAACAATCACAAATACAATTGTGGTGCCAAAATATCTTGAAGCAAGTGAAATGATTTTACTTCAAATTCATGGTCTTGTTCATATTCTCTAACAAAGCATAGTAAATTGAGCTCATATATTATAAACTTCAAGAGATCGTTAAGAATATCCTTCCATGATCCTAAATTTGTTCACACTTGTACAAAGTTTGAATATTTTTTAAGTGTACATGGCTTAGTTTGTTGCACTATTGGAAAAATATAGCATGTCTTTGAGAACAAAACATGGGTTTAGCTAAGAGATGTTCTTGGAAAGAAAAATTTAGACCTCTTCCATCAGGTTGAAAACCCAGAAGGATAGTCTAATGGAAGCAAGTGGTGAAAACCCACAAGGGTGTCAAAGGTTGTAAAATCAAATCGAACTTATATCAAACTTAAGTAATAGAACAAATTCTAAATTGTTAGTGTTCTATTGAAAGTAATATATATATATATGTGTGTGTGTGTGTGTGTGTGTGTGTGTGTGTGTGTGTGATGATGATATTTAAATATTATTGAGACTGGATATTGTATTGTTTCTATTTTGCAGAATACTTAATCACCTTGTCACTTGTTGATTTATGTGTTGAGTGATTGATTAACATTCAGTGGGAATGGTATATATACCATAGTGGTAATGGTGAGAAGTCACATCTATGATAGACGTGACTCCTCAAGGATTCACGCCTATCATAGGCGTGAATTTTTGTCACCAATCGGTGTGAGTATTGCCCAGACCTGATAACACATAATCAGGGTCTCTTAAACATAATCGATAGTCTTATTTATTCGATCACAATCATTATTATATTATAATGATAATATTTATTATTATTATATATTATAATAATGATAACAATAATATAAATATCAATATATATATATATATTTATAATATGTTGAGGTTTTAGGATCGTTGCAAATGTAATCACATTGTCTGTATATATATATATATATATATATAGTATGTGTTTTCCAAATGCAACAATATCTCTTTCATTTATANAATAATATAAATATCAATATATATATATATATTTATAATATGTTGAGGTTTTAGGATCGTTGCAAATGTAATCACATTGTCTGTATATATATATATATATATATATATAGTATGTGTTTTCCAAATGCAACAATATCTCTTTCATTTATATTGAAAATGAGGCTGGGAGAGACATGTCCCTTCATGGTACATGTCTATTCATTATTATTAAGGTTAATATAATGACATTTGATTATGTATATAAGCCTTTAGAGAGGCATGTCCTTGAAAGGACATGCCTCTTCCCATTAATTATAATTTAATCAATCTTATAATATTCCATCAATCAATTGTTAATTTAGAATAATATAATAGATTAATATTGAATATTAAATTTCATATGATTAATAATAATATAACATATATGTATTCTAAATGATCATACTACTGAAGCTAAAAACATTAATGCTCCCTCTTAGCTAGGGAGGATGATCAAACATAATGTGTAGTGGTCTCCCATGCCAATACTCATGACCCTCACCATAGCTACACAAAACATCAACACTCCCTCTTAGCTAGAGAATATAAAATCCATTAAGATTCAAATATCAACAAGTACATTAATTTTGAAGGAGAGGAGATATCACCTCACTGTGATATCAAGAGGTATGGTATATGCAGAAATATCAAGTCACATGATATTCACCATAACTCAAAAAAATATTTTAGATATCACCTCAATATGATATCAGAGATATGTTCTGACCAACAATATCAAGTCTAATGATATTCACCATAACTCAAAAAATGTCCTATAGGTAATGTGCACATGTTCCCTCAATAATACTTACCATAGGAAAATTTATCATCTATCATGATCTATTTTAGCCATCACAAGATGTCTATCACAATAGAAGGTCATGGTTTGTTTAAGGAACTTAACCCACCATGCAAGATATCATCTATCATGATCTTCTTCAACCATCATGCCTCAATTTTCTCTATGTGGCAAGAGTCACGTAAGTTCATGACCCTACGTGGTCATAACTATTTGTTATGTGTTATAACTCTAACACTCCCTCTTAGCGAGGGAGGATATGCTCACTAGTACATTTTACTCATATTTTTTACCTAAATTTTCGATGAGCCATTATATTTATTTGTCTTGGTCAGATTATAGAAGGAAAATTTTGATTTTTTTTTAAGTAATGCCTATGTTCATCAAAATTCCGACCAACACCCATGTTGGTCGTAATCCCGATGAACACGAGAATTACTTAAAAATAAAAAGAAAGATATATGTTTCAATCAGAGACCAAGAAGTTTATGAAGGACATAAGAAGTGACACCAAGGAGGGCGGAAGAAGTGAGGGTTTCCTTATGCATGCTAATAGTCATCAGACCATGGAGGGCAGAAGAAGTGAGGGCACAATGAGGGCTCACAGATAAGCATGTCTCCCTGTATTCCCTTCCAATGTCTCTTATAGCTCTAATATAATTCTCTCCCTGTATTCCCTTCCAATGTCTCTTTAAATTAGTTTACCTCTTATTTTTGTGGCATCGGATGAAGAAAGCATAGCTGCAAACCCAAAAAAACTCTTCCAATAACTAACCTTGAGACATGTTTTAGCATTTTTAAATCTTGGGTTATCGTTTGTGTTCATGATGCCTTGTCTTTGTTTATGAATGTCCTAGTGCAGTCTCAACCACGCTTTCTTCGGTAATGATATGTTGAATGGCCTACCCACCCTCGTAGTGGGAAAATGGGGATGAGGTTGGGGGTTTTGTTTGCATTCGACAAGAGTCTAGTTCTCCTGGATTGTTCTTTCCCCTTGGAGTGTTGCTGAAATGTTTTCCTTTGAGGTCTCAAATATGATGAGTGGAGATCATCTCCCTACCCCCAGTCATTGAAATCCCTTCTCTGATACTCAACCTGGCTCTGTTTTGTATGTGGACTCTATGGCCTAAAGCTTGGAAATATATTCTGTCTGTGTCGCATAATGTTCTGTCTTCTTTGATTCCAGAAAACACCATTTTCTTCGTGTCGAGGAGCCCATCCCTAGTCTCCACGATCTCAATCCTGCCACCACCATTTTCTCTGGTTCAGGATTCCTTCTCTATCTCTCCCTATGCATGTTAATAAAAAATTTAATTTATTTAATTAAATAAATTTGGACTGATTAATTCATGTCATAAAATTACAAAAGAATCAATACAGCAAAATTATGTAAAAGAACATAATTTCCTTACATTAATAAACCAAAACAAACAAATCTTTGGACAAGTCCAGACACTGGAAAAGCATAATAAATTATTTAATGGAGATAAAATCTTGGTAGATAATTAAACATTTAACATCGGACATAAACGGATGCATGATCTGCGAGAATGAATCATTCTCTTTGTGTGGGATCAAAATCATTTTTAAGAACAGAAAAGTATGATTCTTGTGCCACATCATCTAGAAAAGCAGCATGTAAACGTATTAGCAGGGTTTTTGTATTGGTTACAGTCCCCATTACTTTGGCACGATGCAATTGAGTCTTCTCCCAATCACATTCTACTTCAGTTCAGAACACTTTGCATTGAACAACTTTCTCTCTGTGCAAATATTGTAAAGGAATTTGTCAGTCAATATTGGAAGCATCTTCTTCTGCTCAATAATATTGAAATATTATGAGATTAGACATAATGAATTTTAATTTAAGTTTTATGGTTTGCGTGGCCTATTTTAGTAGATTTACATGTGCAAATTTTCTAAACGAATTTTAAAGTTAAAGAAGAATGGTTTGCTTGGTCTATTGTAGTAGACTTACCTATGTGGGTTAGTTTTCATATGGATTTCTAACTTTAATGTAATATATCATCAATGTGTTTAGATTGATGTTTACAGGAAAAGTGGTATATAAGACTTATCAAAGTATCTTTATATCTTATTAGTTATTGTGCATGTAACCTAAGTTATTTCATCTCTTATAAATATGAGAAATGACAATGAATATATATATCAAAATAGACAATATAGCACCATAACATCAAATGTATAAGACAATAACATCAAATGTATAAGACAATGCTAAGAGAAGGAGTCAGGAATGAAGGAATCAGTGCAATATAGAGTAAAAGTTCTAGAGCAGTGTAAATTCAGTCACAATAATATACAAATAATTGTTGATAAAGACACATGAAGTTGAAAGAGTAATAGTGTATGATGCTTTTTAAATGATTCTTTTTTTTCATAACATTTATTATTCTAAATTTTAGTTTGATCGAATAAAAGTATTCTTCATGTATTCACAAGAATAATTTGACATATTTTTCATGGAATTTGTTAACTTGCTCGCCTAAACTTTATTCCATCTCTACATATCACAAGGTTCTAGACCTACTTTACAAATTTCTCCATTCATTTCTTCGGTTCAAAGTTGTGGGTGTTGAAATGACTTGGGAAAACCATCTCAATGCAATTTAGAACCTCTAGTTTTTCAATTTAAAATCTTTGATTGACCCATGTCTCTCTTTTCCACTAGCTATTCTAAGTTCATTAAAGTGTAAATTATTTTAAATGACATGTAAAGTTGGTGTATTTAGTGACTAACCCAAATTCATTTGAATCGTCTATAGATTATCAAAGACAATTCATACAAGAGCATCGTATTATATCCTAAATACATAATCATCTGACTTGTATTGTTTACTTTCTCATTGTTGTAAATGTAAACATCATTTACATATTAATCTTATACCCTTAATTGGCATATGTTAGTTGTAACAAGTTACTTTTGTAGCTAATTATTTAACATTTTTCATAGGATCAAGTTAATTATCCTAGGTGGAACTCTAGAATATAGATGATATATCATTATTTATTATTTACATTAGGCATTTATTATATTGCATCATGCATGTAATATTTGTAGCAAGTGTAGTTGTAAGTACGTCATCACTTTGGCTATATAAACAAGGCTCACTTGCTTATTGTAACATATCAAAATTACATCAATTTAATATCAAATAAAGTATCTCAGTGAGTATTGTCCAAGCTCTTGTTCAAAACTTCTCTTACTATATCATGTGTTAGTTGATAAAATTCACATGGCTTTGTTATATATTATTGTATTCATAATCATAAATGTGACATTTCCCCTCTACCATTTTATGCTCCATGACATCATAGTACCTATATTTTCATGCTTATGCATCTTTGTTATACATTTCATTGTTCTATTGCATTATCTTTGAAAGCACTTGTGTCTATTGTCTTTACTGATGTGCTACCTTCAATATGATTGTACTCAACATGACAGTGAAATGTCCTCACTATCTTCAATGTGCATTTATGCCATGATCTATTCAAATGAATTCATGAGCACTTTTACCACTGATGTCTTACCATTTGTTAATCAACATTATCATTCTGCTTGGACTGAAGGTGTGTATTTTCATTTTCTCTTGGATTTTCCATTCACTTTGTATTCTCCTAGCAACAACATGCATGGTATCACTTTATGGTTGATATGTGTTCCTTGGTTGTATATCTCAATGACATTATCTTTCTCTTTGATTGGTATCATGATTGTGATTGTCTCGTGTGAACTTAAATGTCATTATTCCTTAACATTTGTTCACCATTTCCATGTATGGCGGTGTCTTCATAATAATCATTGCTCTATTTTTTCATTGCCATGGTATAGATTATTGTTTCCTTTATGACTGAAAATACTTTCAACAATGATGCCCTTGTAGTAACTTCATACTGTCTTTTGATGGATCTAATTCCATAACTATCTCTAGCTTGATATCGTAAATTTGTGCTTTTATTATTGTAATGTAATCTACTCTTCAAAAGATTTGTTTTCTCTGTAGATAGTGGCTATAACATCTTTTTTTAATAACAACAAATTACTTTGACGGTGTCCCTTGACTGCTACCACAACCTCTTCATAGATTCCATTGGAATTGTTGTCACAAAGCATAACAAATCAATATTTTAACATGCAATAGAGACATGCCTCCTTTCATTCACCTTTTTGGTCCTTCCAACTATCTTTAGCATTGCATTTGTATAATTGTTTTCCAATATTTGACCACTTTTCTCTTTGTTATTGGCCTCCCATGCCTTGATCTTGGGTTTGACTATCCCTCCTGATTTTGCTTATGGTACTATGTCTAATTATTCCCATTTTCCTTATAAAATCAATGCATGCTTTGACATATCTACATTGTTATTCATTTGTATTGACTGTTCTTTGAATGTCAATATTTCTCACCATCCTTTTATACTTATTGGAGTCTTATTGAGTAATTATTTTTTTATTTTTTATAGTGAACCCTTCTATCCACTGTCCTAAATGATGGGTACTTGCTCAATAGAACTACAATAAGTATAAAATGTTGTGCACTCTTATCTCTATTACAATATGAGAGGGAAACATGTTGCGATCAACCCTTATGGGATCACATTTTACCCCACATGTTGTGATTTTTATGATATCAACTTAGAATATTCAATAATGAACATGATACATGTACATGCACAATGAACAAACATGTTAGATAAAACAATGATCTTTTATTTTTTCTCTAATTTCCTTTCTTGACATCAGTACATTATGAAATTTGATTACGCCTTAAGTATTTTTAAAATGGAAAAAGGTTTATTTTTCCCACTTGTATTTGTTTTGTTCCTCAAGATGATGTTTTTGCCTTCACTATCTTCATTGATCTACGAAGGGAATGTAATTGTCCTTCAAAAATAATGCACATGAAAAACAATGTGGAGGCATCACTGTTACTATGGAATGGGAGTAGAGATAAACATACTATTAAAGGAGAATGCATAATGACATAGACCAAGGGGCAATAGATTGAAAATGCAGTCATTAGGGGTTGAATAATAGTGAACAAGTATAGTGTCAAAGAATGGTTAATCCAAATTCACATGAATAGTGACAATATTCATCAATACAAGACTGTGATATGGAGCTTAGAGATAGAGAGGAAGTTCATATTGCCACTATGAAAGGTGTGAAGATAGTCATGAAGATCAATTGATGGGAGCACTTGGAATAGTAGATATTTTTATTGAATAGAAATGTCATGAGGTTGATCACATTGTCTATGCTTCCACATTTTACATACATTTTTACCAGAGCATTTCCAACTATAATATCTGACAAGAATCCACCTTCTTCTATGCTCTCATGGATATCCATAACCCATTCCAAAGCTCCCATTTTTGCAGAAATAGGGATCCACTAGAAAAGGTTGTGGAATTCAGATTTACACCTGCCAATTGTATTTTCTTGAAAGTTTCTAAATCCTTTCCAATAAATCCATTTTGTGTGTATCTTGCAATCATAGTATTCCATGAAACTATATTTTTTGAGGCATTTTATCAAATAGTTCACATGATTTATCTATGCTTCCACATTTTGCATGCATGTATACTAGAGAATTTTAAACTATTAATATCTAAAAAATATACCCATTCTATTATTCTTTGATGGATTTTCTATACCTTATTCCAATGCTCCTATTTTTGGCATAGGCGAGGAGGATGGTCGCAAAGGTTGTGGATTTTAGATTTACACCTGCCACTTGCATTTTCTTGAAGGTCTGTAACTTGAAGTTCACTTCAACTTCATTAGGTATGGTATTATCAAGGATTTCAATGCATCGTACATTGATTTCTATGTTTCTTGAGTGTCTTCATTTCTCATTACATGTTCAATTTATCACTGTTATTCCAACCTTGATGTATTTGACAATATCATAGTCACAACCCTTTGTAATGTTAGATGAATGTTGAAATGTAGAAATATGATGCTAATACATAATAGTGTTACTTTCCTTATGTATGGAATGATGTCTAGCATGATTTAATATCATGTTTTGATCCTCATAATGTTATCCTCTTAAGGTAGATATCTTTGTCCCTTTTGTGAAAGTACCCAACCCTTGTTATAGATATCAGTATTCTTTTATCCAACTCATAACAGAAATAAGATCCATGCTCATGTGTCAAGGCTCTGTCATCTCTTTTCTCTATGATACCATTGATATCATACATCATTCTCTTATTCATTTTAACATTTTTCCTTATTGTGACAATGCTTTTTAATTCTCTTTTGACCCTTTGTAATGTCTTTCTATAATAATACATTTTATCTTGGTCTCACTTTGGTCTTTCTCTTTGAAACCCTCTTTAAAAATCATGCATCTTCATTGAATCTTTATATCATTGAATATTGTCTGCATCCACATGACATGTATCTTTATTTCTATAATAGTGAATATATCTAGACTTCTATAGTTATGACAATTCTTATATCTTTTTAAAGGCACATAAATATATATAAAGGAAAAATATTTCACTCCTTTCACTATTATTGTGAAGTCCCCTACTATTCGTACTAGGAGTTGGTCCTTCTATTACTATTCTTTTGTAATGAAAATACTGAAGATCTCTTCCAACATTAAAACTCGTTGAAGAATCAGAGGAAATTCCTTTAATCACCTCTCTACTCTTAACTGTTGTTCAGTACATTATTAATGTTGCTTTTTATTAGAAACTCATTGTCCTTTTCCCATTTTGTTTTTCTTGACCTTGATCTATGTTTCATTTCTCTGCTCATTTCTCATCATGTACTCCGTGATTTTCAACTTTAATACTTTGCATTAATAATCACCAACTTGATAAAAAAAAGTTTTAATCTTTTGTTTCTCTTCATTATCTCTTTCTTTTGACCTCTACAACTATCCCTTTACTCTAATTTATAGCACTATAGCATTGCATATTTCTCTATCTTCACTAATTTATTAGTATTATAATTTTTGCTTCTTCCCATATATGATGGTTAAACCATATCTCTTGACAATGAATTTACCTCTCAAAGGCAATCAAGAAATATGGAAAAAAACCTTTCGCAATTTTTGTTGTTATCAATGATGACCTTTGATCATTATTTAATGCATTATTTTCCATTTCTAATTATATTTCCATTGAATAACATTTCTAATCTTTGTTCTTATTCCTCTGCTATCATTTTTTGAAACCATTGACTGCATTTTTTATAGTGTTATGTTCTCATTCCTTTACTTTCTTTCAAGAAATATTTTTCCATCATCTTCAGCAAAAGGGTTAAAGATCATTCTCATTTGTATTAGTAAAAATATATGTCACAACATTGTTATCAATGTTTTGATCATGGTTTCCAATATGATATTTGTGAATTTTTATGAGTATGTAGATGTAGGATTTATCAATTTGAGATCCTTAACTACAAGCTTGTCACAGATGGGTGTCAAGAAAGGTAGTTATAATATAGATTTTGGAAGACTATGAATGCGGGTTTTTAGTATTGAAACATCTAGACAAGGTTGTATGTTTATTGTTGGTTTAAATTATGAGTTAAAGGGATATGACAAGGGTCGTTTTACAAAACCATATCGATCGGGCCGAATAAAAACTACCATATTTTTTATAACACTCTTGTAGGTTAATTGAATAAACTAAATTCAATTGTACATAGTTATTAATTTATTAGTAGATAGAGGATTATAATTTTAAATACAAAACAGAATTAAATCTAATACCACATTACATGGCATATGTACGGGCTATTTTTTTTACTTGCAATCTTTATCAATATTTTGTCTACTTAGAGTCTTCATCTATATTTTGTTTCTAATTGAAGTGCAGGGTGATTCCCTATCACCAAATTCAGCCCAAGGCATATAGACTTTATCTGGAGCTTATTGGTAGATGTTCATTTTATTTATCTCTAACAAATACAACTTCCAATAGCAAGAATTAAGTACAATTTTTAAACCTTAGCACACTTGATACAAAAAAATAAGATCATAATTTGCTTTTCATTTTTAAGCATATTTATTAAAAAGGAAAGATAAAACTCATAGATATACAGGTACGATGTAGTTATGATTGTTTACTCGAGTCCATTTGTGTCTATGAGAGGGGCATCATACCTTGATTCACTTTCTCAGGTTATTTTTCTTTCACACACACACACACACACAACATATACAAAATATACAACCTTTACATGTATCTAAGATTTGATTAGAGAAGGTATATGCACAGGTGATGAACATGCAGATTTTCCTAAGTACTACTGGGAGTTTACCCAGCAATAGATGTCCTATTGTGAAAATCATCACAAGTCCATTTATTGTTGGGTCTAGCTCCTAGCTTGGTCAAATCTGCATGTTTGTCACCTATGCATATACATTCTTTGAAAATACATAACTTTCATTCCAACCGCAGGAATGGTCATGTATTAATAATGCCCTAGTGGATTGTTTGCATAAGTTGATTTTATACAAGATGGATCCTTTACATTCAATATTTGGTCCTATGGTCCTTTTAGCACCATTAGGACAATTTGACATTACATTGAATTTATTACATTGAAAAGCCATAATTGGCTTTGAGACATTATAATTGACCCTTTAAGTCCTTGTAACTCCATCATTGATCATTGTAGCCTTTAAGTCTTCAACTGCTCCATGATCTAGTCCTGCACCATACTCCCCTCTTAGGAAAAATCTCTTGTCCCAAGAGATAAATGGTTATCTCCTTGCTCCATGAATCCTCCTTGAAGGTACTTTATTGTGTGGTATCATAGGGGAATTTGGTTTCAATAAAAATTCCCCAAATGTTGTCTTCTTATCCATGTACCCAACATGAAACTTAGAACAAAAATCAGTACTCAAAATGTATATTTAGTCCCCTTTATGGGACAGTAATATCCCTATTGCTGCTTCTTATTTTTCTCCATTTTGTCAGGTCTTCTTGACCCCTCCAACCTTGTACCCCTGAATTTTTTCCTTTAAATATCTGTTTTACTCCTAAAGGTCATTATATAGTTCCAACTTTGATGCTTTCCTATCCCAAAAAAGACTATCTTCTAGGTCTGAATTGTACCCTATCATTTTTCATTCTCTGATGTAACTTTTCAGCCCCTTTCCAAGTTGTATCCTCTTGCTTTGATCCCTAAACAAACATGTATATCTTGTCCCAAAAATAAATGACACTATGTTCCTTTTTTATCCCACAAGGCAATTAAAGGTGTTAACATAAACTTCTTATTTTCCTTATGTTTAATATATTCATTTATGTATCCATAATGAATTGTCTTTCTTAAATAGTAGTTAGTGCATGGTAGTTAGTACAACTTCCTAAGGCCAAAATAGTAATTGGTATCATGAAATTAGTTAGGCCTCATCCTCATTTTTCATCCAGAGAGAGATTAAAGGCATGCAATATATGCTTAGATAAAAAGGGCTTCATAAAAGCATGCATGATTAGTTAGTAGATATGCAAGATAGAGTGGGTGACTAAATGTAAAATTAACTATAGATTAACTTTTTATTCTTCTTCATTTGATTAAAACAAACTATAGACTCCAAAAATTAGTGCAAACTTAGGTTTCTTTTTAGCATGAGTCTAGTGTGGTCTTTATTCACATTTTATACAAGATAGTACTAATGCTACTATGTTTATATTTGATGGATTACAACGTTAATATCTTAATTCAGAGTATAAGAGACAAGTTTTTGGTATAATTATAGCCCGAATATTTTCTTGTGAAGAAAGACCATGTCTGACAATATGAACCTAGAACAAAATAAGGAGACAATTGCTATATTGTGGGATAATTTTAAAATAAAAGGTGATGGAAAATGTTATTTTCCCTGCAAAAATTGCAAGGGCTTAAAGGCTCGAAGACTTCTAGTCAAAATAGCTGAGAAACATTGTAGAGAGCATGGTCACATTGAAGGGGGTACGATTTTCGTCCATTGGTAATTATTTCAATATATTTTAAAAAAACATTATATACATAAGAAATCAATTCATGATGAGATCATGGTCATGGTTAATTTATTTTCATCATTTTGATATAGGTTAACCACCCTGGGTTACATGTTATGGACCATAACAATCTGGAGAATGTTAATTTCCAAGTGGAGGAACATGGAGGTGTGAATATCCAAGGAGAAGATAATGATTCCATGGAAGAAGATGATCCTGCCACAGAGAACACAATTGAAGATGATGGTATTGTTGCAGTTGATCATGTGCCCGAGAATACGATTGAAGATGATAGTACTGGCACAGCTGATCACGATGATGAAGATGACCTTGATTTACCTATACTTGAGAAGGCATATGAGCCCCTATACAAAGTCTCCCAAACAACACTTCTCTCCATTGTATTGTTGTTGGTGAACTTCAAGGTTTTGAATAGTTTATCCAACATAGCAATGTCATGAATGTTAAGGTATGTCATATATGTCATCTTTTTCACCTATTTTAGTCATAATTTATTTATTCTTAACAAAGGGTGAATCATGTATGCTAATTATATATTTTTTTGTAGATTGATAGGTGAGTGTTTGTTACCACCATCAAACATTCTACCTCACTCGTACCGGGAACTATCTGCCATTATGAAAGATATTGGGATGGAGTATCAAACAATACATGCATATCCCAATGATCATATTATATATCATAAACAACATGAATTTGCAATAGAATGCCCTGATTTTCATATTAGTAGATATCAAATAGATCAAATAACAAAAAATGTGTCTCGCAAGGTTCTCTGGTATATTCTCATTATTCCACATTTGCAATGATTATTCAGGTGCACTACCTTGGCACAATTTATGGATTACCATGCACGCAATAGAAGTTGAGATGACATTATGTGAATGCCTATGGATGGTTCTACATTTAAGGATATAGAGGAAACTTGGACACACTTTAAAGAAGAACCTCATAATCTCAAGCTTTCATTGGCAGTGGACGGTGTCAATCCATTTGGAGAGATGAGATATATTTACTTAGTGTGGCCTATTTTTGTTATCAACAATAACATTCCTCCTTGGATGTCCATAAAGAGGGAGCACATAATGTTGGCAATGATTGTTCCAGGTATTTTTTCATTCAATAGTCATCTAAATTTATTCATAAATACCGCATCAAAATGACAATAATTATGTAATGTTTATGTTCATTCAACCAGGAAAGTACCAAGTTAAATATATGAATGTATATATTGAGCCCCTTATCAACGAGTTGTTAGATTTATGGAATGGGGTCACTATGTATGACATCTCTAGACCAATAGGACAAAGACAATTTCAATTCCATGTAATGTGTGTATGGACAATACATGATGCCCCTAGGATAATACATTTTTATGGTATGTTCTCTTGTTAACACCTCTTTTTTGGTATGTTATAGTGCTAACACATCTTTTTTGTATGTCTAAATTTGCGCATGATAATTGTAATTATCAAAATCAACATATTCAATCCAATTATACATGATCTTGTAGGTCTTCAGACAAAGGGAAAATTTGCATGTCTATTTTGTGGTCCAAAGATGAAATCTCGTCATTCAAAAAGTTTAGGAAAGTAAGTGTTCGATGAGTATAGGCGCTTTCTCCACAGAAATCATAGGTATCTAATTACCGAAAAACATCTTTTCAATGGGAAAGAAGAGACTGGATCAAAGCCATGAAGAATGAGATCTCACCTATGGAAGTTGGAATACAATATAATAAATCGTCGAGGTAATGTCATTCAATCTGATGGTTTTTGTTTGAAATTTATATTTTTATATTGTCTTTGTTTACTGATGATGTAATTGATGCTCGTGAAGGTCGTCAAGGTGTCAATGAAAAACTTCCAAAAGGAATAAAAATCTATCTTAGATAATTTAGCAGGTTGTACTACGAGCACCTCCCAATCGTGCATTTGTTTGATGCTATGCATATTGGAAAGAATGTAACAGAGACATTATAAAAATTATTAGACGGAAGGCGTGATAAAGAAAAAATTGTCAAAATTTGTAGTGAAATTGAAGATTCCAACCATGCATTGAAAAATGTCATTTGATCAAATAACAATGGAGACCATATTGATATAAGTGCCCTTCCTTGGTTATTATTGGAGCAGCAAAGAAATTCTATAAAAGAAGTCATACAAAAAATTTGATTTCCCACAGGGTTTACTGCGAACATAAAATATTTCATCTCAAAGAAAAGTGAATTTGGGCCAGGGATGAAAACACACGATTGGCATACCTTAATTAAGGTAATTCATGTTATTTTATATTCCCTATATATTTGTATACTGCATGTATTTTTCATTGTATTATTCTCTAAAATATTGAAATGGTCATTTTATAATTATTTCAGTATGTTCTACCTCTATCTTTCCCACATCACTTCGACAACAGTGTCAAATAAGTTATATATGATCTTGGAAAATGCATGAGGTTAGAAGCATTATTTGTTAGATTTGTTGTATAGATATTATATTTGTGACTTGTTTTACTTTTTTAGTAATTTATTGTTTATTTTTTGTAATGTCTCATTTATATGTTTTTGCGTGTTGAATCGCTTCTAGGTGGTTGTCATTGAAAGAAATAAATAAACAAGATATACAATATTGGAAGAGAAAAATTTCTGATCTTATGTGTAAAATGCAAAAGTGTTTACCTTCTACTTTTTTCAATGCACAAGAACACTACCTCATACATAAAGTTGAGGAGATTGAATTGTGTGGACCTCTACAAACTAGGTCAATGTGGATGGTTGAGAGGCGCCTAAAAATTTTGAAGGGTTTGGTTCTAAAAAGAGAACATCCTGAGGGTTCTATGGTGGAGGAATATATGGTATGCCAGACCATGGTGTACATTAGTGAATATCTTCCTAAGTTTGTAGCAAATATGCATGTAGATCATATTTGGGACCCCAACACCATTAACAAATTCTAAGGGGAGTACTTGATGGGGAAAGGTAGATTGAGGAAAGTGAGAGGTAATTATAAGATGTTATTTTAGTTAATTAATTCTTATAAATTTTCAATTTAAGTTGTTTGTAAGTGGTCTTTTTTATACAGTTGGTCGAGAGTGGGATGCACTACATTTTTATATTGTGAACAATATTGATTGGATGATGGTATGGATTGAACTATGTCAACAAAATGGTCACTCATTAACATGGGAAGGTGTTGCTTCATTGGTTAAAGAATCTCATTGTAATGGAGATTCCAATGTTACACCAATGGTAATTGATCTAGCAAATGGTTTAAGAGACAGAAATGTACATATAAATTTATTAATCATGACCCATATGTTTAATATCAACTCACGATGCAAATAATTTTCACATATTTGAAAAATTGTAGGTCAAGCACCACAAATCTATGTACTACCATGGCCATAAATTTTGCATAAAAAATTTGGACGAAACAAAGAAAACTTGTGATTTTGGGATAACTGTAGTCTTCGAGGTCACTAATATTTCATCTAGAAATGACATGCATCCTCAAGAATCTCAAAATTAATACTATGGAATTTTGGATGATATACTTGAGTGCAACTTTGAATCCTTCAAATTAGTTCTATTCATCGTCAAATGGTACAGGCTACGACTGAATCAAAATGATCCTGACAGAACTATTATTCAACATAATAATAGATTTAAAATGATTAATACAAGTTCATTTGAGTCAATTGGAGATGAGCCCTATGTTCTTCCAAGCCAATGTGAGCAAGTTTTTTACATAGAGGTTCCACAAAAAATGGGTTGGTCATTTGTTGTTAGACATGATCCAAGAGGAAGGCCAATAAAGTATAACATGATAGAAGAAGAAGAAACCAAATATGATGAAGAAGAAGAAGATGATGATGATGAAGAAGAAGAATATGATGATGGTGGTGGTGGTGGTGATGATGATGATGATGATGATGATGATGACGACGACGACGACGACGATGATGATGATGATGACGACAATGGCAATGTTGGTGGTGCTAGTGGTGATCATCATCATCATCATCATTATCATCAGGTTGAGGACGATGATGACAATGATGGTCATGATGATGATGGTAATATTGATCTAGTCATACAAATTTATTTGACTTATATGTTTTCATAATTAATTTATTATGTATTAAACTCTAATTCTATGGTACAATTAAATTAATGTGTTCATTTCTAATGATTACAACATATGTGATTTATGATACATGTGTTTCAGTTTTTACTCATATATTTAATGTATTTATTGTTTAACAAATTACCAATGTATTGCTTATGATGCTCAATTATTGGTGTTGACTACATGCATATATTTGTGTGATTGTAACCCTTTGTGGAAATAGGCAATTGACTACAGACATCATCACCCCTTTTGTTGACAATCATGCATAGCGCACATAAAGTAAAGGTAAGGAATTAAAAAATATACAATGATTATGATGAATGCATATTGTTCATGTTGTCTTCTATGTAATTTGTATCATAGGTATCACATAATTTTTGGCTAACTTAAGATAAATGATTCACATATGCAGGAAATTTAACCCCTTTTGCGAGGATCCTGCATAGTGACATGGATCGACAGGTATAAGTCAATACACCCTATAGATTACATCAACATTACCCTCATTTAGAAAAATATCTCACTCCTTACCAACTATATCTATCATTTAATGGACTGCAGGAACCACCTAATATGTACTTGTCAGGTATCTCTTCCTTGAGTTAGGGAAATGTGGGAATAGAATATAAAAGTGAGACATGTAGTAGGCCTAAAATAGGGAAATCAACCAGAGGTCAAAAGATTAGAATAAAATTCAATAAATGCATGCAATTTTTCCTTGTTAAAGGGGGGTCATGTTATTATGAAGATGAGACCATATATGACATCGAGGTTCCCTTGAGGTACACACATCTTTTGAAAGAATGGGTAGCCAAGAAACTACCTCCAATTAACATTGATTTTTGTGTTAATGAAAGGATATATCGTATAGCTCCATCGTCATTACATGGTTTGGGCCTATTTTTCATGGATGGAATAAAGGTATGTTACAACAATGTTGTTGAATTGATGGAGTTTTTCAGAACTTGTTACAATTACAATAATTGGATGCGGATTGTTCGATATAAAAAAAGTATGCATAGGTATGCATTGTCAGCGAATTATATATAATGGAAAGAAAAGGATCAAAGTAAAAGATTTTCTATGTACATTGATGGAAGGCCAAAATAAATAGGGAATATTGTAGGTTTTATAAATAGTATGCCATATGGGTCAACTAATAAGAGTCTCAATTGCATATTTGAGGCACGTGAGGGGAATCGTGTTTTTGTATGTGCGATAAAAATCAATAAGTGCAAGGCAAGAACTGCTAATAGATTACCAATTGAATTTCATAGATACAAAAAAAAGACACTATCATGGGGGTGGTAAGTACTATATACCATTTAAACTAACCTCCAATTTATGACTCCAATATACCATTTTATTAATAAGTTTTTTTTGTTAAGTCTATTTCTTTCATTTCGCTGAATTGTTTATATGTAATCTGTCATAGGACGACATGGATCCACCACGTGATGATGGAGGCGGGGATTTTACTCCCACCCATTATTCAGAAAAGTTAAACCTTATTGTAATTGTACAAATAATATAAAAGAAAAATGTTATATTATTATGTTCTTTTCTTTAGGGTTTTGGAGTTATTCTCATAGTTTCACTGATATTCCTATCACAAATTGATGTTCAGGGAAAGGGAAAAGCACTTGCAGCAACAATTACCATAGTGTCAGATATGGATGACACCATCCCAGATATCCTTAATCCCATGTGGAAAGTTAAGAAGAAATTACAAAGAATCAGTTCAGAAATTCTTGGAATTTTGCTCGATCCAGATCCAAGTCAGGAGACGATGGCGAGGAAATATTTATTGATGTTGCAAGCACGTAATTTGGAAGTAAGCAATAATGAATCTTTAGTTATAACAAAAGTTCAATAAAGTTTTATATTTTATACTCTTTTATGTCATGAACTAAAATATGTATGTGTTCTTACAGGATTTTTTGTGTGCTCAAGAAACTCCTCATGGACCTTCCAGTGAGGCCGGTACTAGTACAGCTCCCACAAGTAAAATAATCCTTAAGTTAACAGGTTACAAACTTCATTGGTCTTACTGATTAGAAATCTACATTTTTCATTGGATTTACTAGTTGTCTTATTCAAAATCACATATATATATATATATATATATATATATATATATATATATATATTATATCTTGAATCCTCACTTCAAAATGTACATTTAGGTCATGACGTACTCCAGATGCCTCCTCCTTTGAGGATGCCATTGCCAACTATAATGTCAGCAACAAGGAGCATGCAAACATCCATGTTTGCATGGTCTATACCTGGTAGGTCCTTGTTTTTATATATTTGATTATGTGTTAGTTATGGTTTGATTTGTACTTTAATCTTGGATGCATTTCATAGTGGAATAATTTTTTCCAGTACAAGATACACCTCCTCAGGATATAGAGACTGGTATTGGTGATAATTCAGTGGCATTTCCTGGAGCTACCCATGTTGCTAGTACAGGAAAATTGCAGACATCATTATTGTTGACCGATGAAGATATGATTCCCTTAAAATTAGCTAAGCTTCCAGGTACTTTAAAATTATTATTATTTATATTCTTATTTTAATTTACTTATTCATAACTCATTTTGGATTGATGATCCAGTGATGTGTTTGCAGGGAATGATGTTTTTTATGAAAAGATTCATGAGATGACATTGTCGCTATTCAGGCCCACCATACATACAAGGTGGAACATCATATGTTAACTAACCCTATCCCACTAATTTGATTTCATATAATTGCTAGAATATTTTTCTTTTCCTCTGTTTATTGTACTATATTCAAGGTACGCAACTTTAGTTAATTTTTTTTGCTAACAATTTTGTTTTTTCTTAAAAGGTGGAATTCACAGGATAAAAAATTAAAAGATCAGCTCATAAAATCTTTAGAGGAGCTCTTTGGAAGTAACATTTTTTACCGCGACAATGTTCTTTAGAGAGCTTGCAAACATCTAAAGACTATGAGGGATGCATACAGAAAGAATATAGTGAACAACCCAAAGTACAAGCATCCTCCTGCGATTCCAGAGATGCAGTGGATGGAATTCATTTTTGATGCAAAGGAGAAAGTGCAAAGCCAAAGAGGAATTGCACCAGTAAACGAAAATAGAAGGTATGCGATAGTATTAAGTATAACATAATTATGCACTAATTAGTGATCTTTATATTTATATAATCTAACATATTTCAAACTTTTCATAGACTGAAGGACACATCAAAGGCTACAAAGACCAGAATAGAAAAGATTTTCCAACACGTCTGAAACTTCAAGCAAGAATTGTAAGTAGCAATAAATAAAATTTTGAATCAATTTTTTTATAAATTGCAAAAAAAATTGTTTAATCAAACAATATCTACAGAATTGACGATATTAAGAAAAAAATGCAGGTCTAGGATTTTAATGTAGCGCCCACGAAAGAAGACAAAAATATTGGCTTAAAGGAAGGCTACAAAGTCGTGGTTGAACACCTATGCCAAAGCTGATAGTCTGCTGCATCGATTCATACACAGGCAAGTGGGCTAAATAAAAAATATTTCAAATTGAATACTTGAGCGACAATCTATTTGATGTTTATTTAACCTCTTTAGCGCATGACATTGCAATGCAGCCTTCTAATCCTAGCACATAACCTCCACATGATGAAGATGCTAATGTGCATCGCAGTGATGGAGGTATTCATTTGCTATTGAACATTAATTTTGTAATTTTTAATACAAGATACATTTTAAATTGAAATTGGTGTAACCTTTATTGTGTACAGTTTAGAGCATGCAGAACGTCATGGTGAACAAGTGGAGGATGATCTGATTGTTCACCATATTCAAGATGATGTGGCATTGTCAGGTAAAGAAAATCTATGTTATGTTATTTTAATTTTTTTTGATCGGTTGTTATGTTCTTTTAATTAATGAAATAATTCTAACACTAATATAAAATGTTGTGCATCTAACCCATTTAGTTGTTATTGCAGTGGACCCCCTTTGGTGCACCAACATACTCCTACACATCGGAGGAGGCATTTATTGGGTTCACAAGAAGAGGAGGAGGGAAATGATGAAGATCTTGATGCTTCGCTTAGCCATTTCATGCAAAAACCAAGGAAGAAACCAAAAAAGAAAAGATTGCAATAAACCTTTTTTGATAATATATTTACGTTGTCTTAATGAATGTAATTTTGTGCTACTAAATGTTGATGAATTATTCATGAATGTCTAATTGTTAATTAATTTTAGGTGTTATTGAATGTTATGTGATTATAATGATTGAATGTTATATTCCATAAATGGATGAATGAATGAATGAATGTTAGATATTAATGGGTAATTTAGAGTGATGTTGGGGGGGTGGGGCGAAATGAGCTTCCACCTTCACGTGGTTTGCCTTGTTAAGTAGAGAATATTAAACTATTCTCAAAACCAAGTGAAGCTCGAGCTAAACTGATGCAGAGCCCTAGTCTACTATCCCCTTAAGAAACCCAACTCAACTCAAGGATTCTATAAGTGTCTTGAAACTCACTCAAGGAACCCAACTCAACTCAAATATTCTACAAGTGTTATGGTTCAAAAGATAATTTCCTTGCCTATGTTCAACCAAATGCAACAATATAGAAACCAAAATAATCTTAGTTTAGTGTAGTAACATTCCCAATCAAAGAGATCTTAAAATAGTAGCATTTAGACCCAAGAAAACATGATTAAAGATGACTATAATAGGGAATAGAACATGGAATCACATATACTTCTTCTTTTAGGAAATCATAGAATCTTCATATAATCCATATTACTCAGTATTCTTTAGATATCTTAAAATTCTTTTCTCAATAGTCATATGTGATTCCCTGGGGTTAGTAGAAAATCTAGCAATAATTCCTACTGCATGTTCAATATTTGGTCTAGTGTGTACAACATACATGAGTTTTCCAATCATTGATCTATACAAAGTCTGATTTACCTATGTTGTCTTGTCCTCCTTTGTCAACTTACATCCAATAGCCATCAGTGTTCCAATTGGTTTGGAATATTCCATCTTGAATATTTTTAGGACCTCTTTAATGTATTTGGACTGTGTAATGAAAATACCTTCACTTTGTTGAATGATTTGTAGACCAAGAAAGAACTTGATCTCTCCAAACATAGACATCGCAAACTCTTTTCTCATCTCATTAGCAAATGATTTTCATAGCATATCATTGCCTCCAAATATGATGTCATCAACAAATATCTCAACAATCAAAGTGTTAGCATCAGTTTCTTCCTTCAAATGAAGATTACTATTTTCACTAGTCCTTACAAATCCAATGCATATAAGATAGGAATGCATTCATTCATACCAGGGTCTAGGAGCTTGTTTTAATCCATACAAGGCTTTATGAAGTCTACATACCATGTTTCTCTTGTTTGGATCTACAAACCCTTCTGGTTGCTCAATATATACCTCTTCTTCAAGTATTCCATTTAGGAATGTTGACTTGACATCCATCTGGTATACCTTGAATCCTTTTAATGCAATATAAGAAAGTAGTATTCTTACACCTTCTAGCCTAGCAATGGGTGCAAAGGTTTCTCCATATTCAATACCTTCCTCTTGTGCATACCCATTGCATACTAGTCTTGCTTTGTTTCTTGTGACTTCTCCATTCTCATTCAGCTTATTCTTGAATATCCATTTAGTATCGATGACATTCTTGTCATCTGGTCTTAGCACAAGTGACCATGTCTTGGTCTTTTCAATCTGCTCAATCTCATCATTCATAGCACTTATCCATTCTTCAGTTTCCAGTGCAGCATTGACAGATGTTGGCTCAAACTCACAAAGTAAACAACTTGAGTTTAAAGACTTACTTCTTGTTCTTGTACCAGATTTCTTATCTCCTATGATCTAGATCTCTGGATGGTTCCTTCTTACATATCTTGCATGTACAAGTTTATCTCTTTGTCTATCATCTTGATCATCATTTTTTCCTTCATTATGTTCTTCATCACCTTGCACATTATTTTGATCATTATCCTGACCGTCAGTATTTCCAACCTGACCGTCGGTTGCAACATTCTGTTGATCAAGAATTAAGCACTATTTCTCAAGTAGAGTGCTGGGTTCTTCACAGTATACAAACTTGTTGTAGTCATCTAGTTCCTTTTTTCTTTCCATCTCATTCTTTTCTGCAAATTCATCTATCTTTACATTTGCACTTTCAACAATTTTGTTAGAGGCCTTAATAAGACATTTATAAGCCTTGCTTTTGGTGGAATACCCTAGAAAGATACCTTCATCACTCTTGGCATCAAGCTTTCCATTTCTATCATCCTTTAAGATATAACATTGACTACCAAATATTTTGAAGTAACTTACATTGGGTGTTTTACCATACCATAGCTCATAGGGTGTCTTCTTTGTTTCCTTCTTCAATTGTACTATGTTTAATGTGTAGATAGCAGTACTGATGGCTTCTCTCCAGAATATTTGGGTGATGCCTTTCTCTATCATCAGTGTTCTAGCACAATCAACTATGGATGTGTTCCTTCTCTCAACAATCTCATTTTGTTGTGGTGTCCTTGGTGCAGAAACATGTCTTTTTATACCATGCTCATTAAAGAAATTAGTGAATTCATCTGATATAAAATCTCCTCCTCTATCTGATCTCAAGCATTTTAGATGCTTACCACTTTGTTTCTCTACCATAGCCTTATACCATTTAAACATCTTGAATGCTTCAGATTTATCTTTTAGAAACATAATTGTCATCATTCTAGAGTAATCATCAACAAAGAATAAAATATCTATCTCCATAATAACTCTTTGTCCTCATTGGTCCACATAGATCAATATGGACTAATTCTAGAATATCATCAGATGTATGGGTTTTACTTTTGAAACTAGACTCTGTCATTTTACCTTTTTGACAATTCTTGCACATGATGTTGTCGGGCTTTGTCATCATCGGTAAGCCTCTTACATTTCTCCTTCTTCTTATTTTCATCATGTTGTCAAAATTCACATGACACAATCTTTTGTGCCATAACCATATGTCTTCATTTCTAGTCATTAAGCAAGTGGTGTTAGTATCATTCAAATATAATAAGTTACCTTTTATCTCTTCACCAGTACCAATCAATCTTCCTGATTCATTGAAGATCTTTGCCTTCTTATTCTCAAATGCTACTCTGTGACCTGAATTATTCAGCTGAGAAACACTCAACAGATTATAATTCAATCATTTTACCCAATAAGAATTTTCACATTTAATCAAGTTATTCAACATTATAGTTCCTTTACCTTCAACTAGACAAGGTGTATCATTACCCAATCTTACTGTACCACCATTACAATACTCAAAAGTGTTAAACTTTTCTTTTTCACCGGTCATGTGTTGAGTGCAGCCACTATCTATAATCTAGATGTCATTCTTGCTAACCTTAGATATGAGTGCATATTCTACATACCTTTCATCTTCATCTGAATCATCTTTCACAGCCACAAATACCTCGATGTCTTCATTAGGTTCGGTGTTAGTATCTTCATCTTTGCAAGCAGTTAGGTAGTTGGCTTTCTTGCCTTTGTCCTTGTAGTCTCAGGTATCTCTTCTTTCTGATTGTCGGTAACTTCTGTAATCCTTGTTATCACCTTTGTCATATTTCTTCTCAAAAGATCTGTCATTAACTCTGTCATTTTTTCTTATCTTAGGACATCTTGCAGCAAAGTGTCTAATCTCTTTACAATTAAAGCATACAAGTGGTAACTTGCCTTTGTATCTGCCTTTGCCTCTCTACATTCTTCTCGCCATAAGTGCTTCTATTTCATCTAGATCTTCTTCTTCACTTTCACTTTCACTATCTCTTCTAGATGTGTGTCTATGACTTGATTTGCTTATTCTAATAGAAGACTTAAATGCAGACTCTAAGTTTGGTAAGACACTATTATCAAAGTTATTCATCTCAAATGAAATCAATCTACCAATTAAACTATCAAGAGTAACTATATTGTTTTCTACTGCTCTCATTTCTTGAATGGAAGAAACTCTAATAGCATATGCAGGCGATAAGGTTCTTAAGATTTTACTTACCATTGTCTCCTCTTCAAGTGTACCTCCAACTCCTCGTATAGCGTTAACTATTTCTTTGATTCTTGTGTTGTACTGTGTGATGTTTTCTCCTTCTTTCATTCTGAGATCATCAAACTTTCCTCTAAGGCTTTCTACCTTGGCTCTCAGAACATTTGTATCACCTCCATGTACAAGTTTCAATTTGTCCCACATCTTCTTTGCAGTTTTGCAATCTTTGACATCTTCAAATTCAGCATCAGAGAGTGAGGAAGAAAGCTCTATTACCATGCAGTTGTGTTCATGCTTCTCTCTCAATTGATCTACTGACAATACTCCTATGGGAAACACATATTCAGTATCTAGGAATTGAGTAACATCATTACCATTACCTGATAAGTGGAGTCTTATCCTGCTTTTCCATGAAGCAAAGTTGTCTTTTTTCAACTTGGGCACATCTCGTCTATTCATCTTGTGATCTTGACTTAGATCTTGAAACCTTCCTTTCTAAGCACACAAGCTCTAATACCAATTGTTAGTAATAATTGAGAGGGGGGTGAATCAGTGGCTTCAAAATTTATCACTCAAACTTAGCCACCCATCAAGAAATCTTAGATTATTATGTCCCTACAAAATGCATGCCATGAAATACTACTAATGATTAACTGTCTGTTGATTTTCTCTGTCAATCCTTATTCTTTCTTGATTACCGATAAGCAGTATAACTATTTACTGAAACTCAGTAAAGAAGCAGAGTATACCAATCAATCCAGAGTTAGCTATGCAAGATACAAAATAGTAAAGAAATGAATCATATACACATAACACATTAATTTTTAATGTGAAAACCCTATTAAGGGAAAAACCACTGGGACCGGTACCCCAAATTTTCACTCTTCTGAAGTAAGCCTTGTTAGGAGCCAACCCTATTAAAGGTTACAAACACACTGTTAAGTGTGACCTTGTTAGAGGATTTTATGCATAGAGGTTGTCACTTAGTATCGGGCATCTATTGCTACCATCCTTGAATCAACCTCCTTCTTATACTATCAATAGATATCAGGCAATTCTAATGCTACTTTCATGGATCAACCTTTTTGGCACTCCTTGGGATGTACCTCAATATATAGAAGAATGTTAAGTCCTGCTCGGTTAAGAGACTTGATGCTTCAATGGTTAAACTGAAACACTATGACTTGTTCCTATTGCAACTTTGAATTACAGATTTCCATATCTATTTAAGTACATTACCTCTCTGACCAATGTATCAATTCAATCCTTTTTGCTCCATACTTTCTGCTTTGTGATGTTGTGCTCACTGTTCGTCGGTGTCTACAGAATTCTTTAGCTCTTCCTTCAGTTTGTTTGATCAGGACTGCATGAAGTTGTTCTTCATCAGTTTCTCTTCAGCATCCTCTTTCTATTCACTCCCCTTAATCCCATTCATAAATAAATTAATCGTGTCTCTTATATAGACATGATTATCACTGTTTCTTGATTCTTGATTCTTTATTCTTGGCGTGAAAAATAATCCAGCTAATTAGATTTAAAGCATAACTCATGATTTGTCTTGCAGATATCTTCTTTCCAACTGTACAAATCACCTTTAAATCAATCACTTACCTCTGGTTGAATAAAACAAAGTAGACAACCAGTTAAGTCTATTTTTAGCTCTGCCAGCTAGATATTTTGTCATTTTCTAAACTTTATGTTCCGTCAGTGACATTTGACAGTTCCATCGGTGAGACTCCAGTTAGCTTCGTGATCTCTACCCGTCGAGTATCATTGGAAATTTACTCGTTGTGCAACCTTCTGAATTTTCTCGTCAGGCATCACTATGGCTTTGCTTCATCGGGCAACACTATGCTTCTGATCATCGGGTATCACTGTGACTGTTCTTCTTTGCTCTGACCGTCGGTGTACACTCCGTCAGTGTTGTTTGTCACTAAGTGAATACTTGACTTTTATGCATTATTGAAAGCAGAACCATTGTTCCTTTGATTCTCTGAAGTCTTTGGTATTATGTACATGATCGTACAGATGATATCAAGTTGACATCAATGACAATACAATACATTAACTAATTTAATGTCTTGTATTATCTTCAACTTAACATTGTAAAGCATTCAATCAGTTACATGTCATCAGAGATGATGAACTTTATGACAGTGTAAGCATGCCATTTTGGGGTTAGTCCAGCCTCTAGACTTTCTAGTCTATTGTCTAATACAGTTTGCAACAATGTGACCATATCTTCCACATGTTGTACAATTTGTCTGAGTATTGTAGTCCCATTCATATTGACTACCGATTCTCTTCAGTTGGTAGGGAGTTTCTTGACCTTTAGGCTTCCATGCTTGTCTTTTCTTTTTCCAGCATTCAAGAGTTTTGTGCCCATTTATTTTTCATGTAGGACAGTATTTTTCCATGTAGGTTTCCTTCTTTGGTTGTTTTATCTCAGAATTACATTCATATGCTTTATGACCTTTCTTGTTACATTTATAACAGAATCCTATGAATGAAGATGTAGATTTAGGAATACCTTTCATTTTGCCTCTGCATACATTTGATGTATGGCCTTGCTTTCCAC
>MU228352.1:534686-574103 GCA_018584345.1 Thuja plicata | reverse complement strand
ATAAAATATAATAAATAAATCAAAATAAATTAATTTAAAAAATATTAAAAAAATTTGGTGTCATATTCCAACTCCGATTCAAAATGAACAACCAAACGAAGAATATGGAGACCCAAACTCCAATTCTCATTCGAAGTGCAGAACCAAACAGAGAATATGGAGATCTGCATTCCAATCCCAATTCGAAAATGTCCAACCAAACAGAGAATGAGAATTTCACAAATTCCAATTCCTATTTTCAGTTTGACAACCAAACAGAGAATGTGGATGTGGATTTACAAATCCATATTCCAAGGCAACCAAACAGTCCCAAAAAATGAAAACTAGGGTTTGCATAACCAGGCTATGGATAACCATGATTTGTTTCATTTTCCAATTCCCCAACCAAACGGGCCCTAAATAAAAATTGCCGCCATTCACCAGTCAAATGTCAGGATGTAATTGAACAGCATTTGTTTATTCAGATGAATTTCGATCGGGGAGACTTTCCGATTTGACACCGTTCATGTTTTTAACTGACAGATATTCCCGGCGTAAGACTGCCGGAATGTCTGAAAATCCCGACGAGCATCTCCCCGGGAGTAAGCCTATCGGCTTAAATATCGATGGCTAGACATTTACCTAGTCCTCCTCTTCCTATAACTTATACTCTTTGACATGTCTTAATTCACATTTGATGGTCTCCATTTTATAAATCCCTCTATATTGATTGCATCTACGATCGCTTCACATAGTCTTGCCATCAAATGCATTTACGCAGACTTAGTATTTTCTTCCAAACCACAAATCTCTTTGCATGATGATGATAGTGATGCTTAGTTGGATTTGACGATATGTTTGGTTGTTAATCATTCTCTTCGTAATCTCCTTTGCCACTTATTCGCTACTGTATATTCTCCTCCGTACGGTCGTATTTCAAGATTGGTTATATACACACACACACAGGAAATGGATATCATGTGGATCCCAGTATTGTTTCATACTGTAATTGTCGCAGACCTTGATGCCTTTACTTATTATTCAGATTTGTATATTGGTCATTGTGTATCTTGCATCCCTTGTGATGGGATAGTCATATCACTTTCTTACATTTGCAGTCTGGCTCTGATACCATGTAAAAGCAAATCGAACTTATATCAAACTTAAGTAATAGAACAATTTCTGAATTGTTAGTGTTTTATTGAAAGTAATTTATTCATCTATATTCTTGAATATATATATATATATATATATCACTGTATATATGATTATCTTTAAATATTATTGAAACTGAATATTGTATTGTTTCTGTCTTGCAGAATACTTAATCGCCTTGTCACTTGTTAACTTTTGTGTTGAGCGATTGATTAACATTCGGTGGGAACGGTATATATACTGTAGCGGTAAGGGTGAGAAGTCACGTCTATGATAGACATGACTCCTCAAGGAGTCACGCCTATCATAGGTGTGACTTTTTGTCACTAACCAGCGTGAGTATTGCCCAGACCCGATAACACATAATCGGGGTCTCTTAAACATAATCAATAGTCTTATTTATTTGATCAGAATCGTTATTATATTATAATGATAATCTTTATTATTATTATATATTATAATAATGATAACAATAATATAAATATCAATGTGTGTGTGTGTTATGTTGAGGTTTTAGGATTGCTGAAAATGTAATAGCAATATATATATGTGTATGTGTTTCAAATACGACAATCTCTCTTTCAATTATACTGGGAATGAGGCTGGGAGAGACATGTCCCATGTCTATTCATTATTATTAAGATTAATATAATGACAATTGATTATGTATATATGCCTTTAGAGAGGCATGTCCTTTCAAGGACATGCATCTTCCCACTAATTATAATTTAATCAATCTTATAATGTTTCATCAATCAATTATTAATTTAGAATAATATAATAGATTAATATTGAATATTAAATTGCATATGATTAATAATAATATAACATATATAATATATTATTATTAATCAACATATATTATATATGTATTCTTAATGATCATACGACTGAAGCTACAAACATTAACAAAGATTAGTTGACTAAAAACAAGCCATCTTCCAATCAAAACAAGCTATCTTCCAATCAAAACAAGCTAAACCTAGCACAAGTCAATGCAACACATTTAGTCAACCTACAACATGTCCAAAAGACATCAAAAAGAAGAGACTCCCTCCATATAAAGACCGTCAAGAATAAGCACCCCTTCCATATAATTGAATATTTACATGAGTAGATTGAAACAGATAATAGGAGAAAAAGATTCAAGAATAACATATAACAATTGTACCAAAGATTGTATGGGTTAGCAATCATATACTACAAAATGATATATTGAGTATATAATGAGTTATGGTCTATAATGTATTTGAGCATCTTGAGAATATATATTCCCCCTATTTATCATGTTCTATTTTGTCATATCCTTCTATAATCTAGCTCATTATCAATAAACCTTACACTTACCCCTCATTTTCATTTTGAGTTATTAACTCTGAAGAAGCTAAAGCTCAAATCTATGATATGTGAACCCACTCTTACCAGCACATTAACACATTAATTCAAGGCTGCAAAGAAAACATAATCCAATGCCCCATTGTGGATCTACACGTATGCCCTTCACCACAAATTACAAAATAAAGATGTGTTCCAAATGCATTTATTCTTCTAAAATGTCTTTGGAAAGATAAGTGGCAAAATTTGTACAAATCTATATGTTCTTGGATATAGATCCAAGATTCCCCACAAAGTGTTAACTTGGAAAAATGAGCAACATAATTTGAATGGATTTGGCAAAATTTGTACAAATCTATATGTTCTTGGATATAGATCCAAGATTCCCCACTAAGTGTTAACTTGGAAAAATGAGCAACATGATTTGAATGGATTCGACAAATAAATATACGAGTGCAATTGTCCTAAATACTTACGCTTCCATGAAGATGAAAAATTTTGTGAAGGAATGCTCCCTTTGATGGAAAGCTGAAATCCCGACCTACGATGCGATATGATTAGAAAATAGATAGCTAGAAAGTTAGGTTAGAAACCAAAATAAAATAATAAAATAAAAAATAAAAAATAAAAAGCTGATCATGATGAGGCAATGGTATTTAAGGATCTAAAAATCTCAATGGAGCCAATGGTTCATGAAACGAGAGTGATCAAATAGATGAACATATAGATGAAGAGATGGAGTTCAATCAAAGATCAATGGAAAAGAATAATATAAGTGAGACAACAAGAAATGTGACAACCAAATTATTTGTAGATAGACTTCTATGAACACTGGCAAGGAGAAAGTGTGAAGCAACAAAAATGTTACAATAAAGTTAATTGTGGAAAATATAGCTATTAAGGACCCAATCTCTTTGACAAGTGCTCAGTTGCAGCCAAAAACACCTTTGACTACATAGAATATCCATATACAAAGACGTATCATGCATGATTGAAAACACAAGAAAAAGGATAAAAACTTAGACTTCTAGTTTTAACTATTCCTCAGTTGAAAGATAATTTCTTAATAGCATGTTCAAAATTTCTTGTGTCCAATACCACGTGTGCAAAACCTTATTAATACATGTAATAGATTTTTAGTGCTTTTCAACTAAACGATAGTTCCTCACTGCTTGCAAATAAAATAAAATGTTACGTGTTAGCAGTAAAGTCTTAAATTTTTGTGTTGTGTAAAAACAAAGATACAAGTTTTAATTAGTGAAGGGTGTTTCTCTCCTGCTTGCAACCGTAAACCATTTTTACATGCTCGTAAATATTAAAAATTGTTACATGCCTGGATATAGTTGTGAAAACTCAATTACTTTTTAATAAATTACAATTAACCTTCGTTAAAACTAAATTTGTATGGCATAAATTATGGACAGTCCTTCGAGAGCATAGGCACGAAACTTTGAGCGTGCTACCATTGGCCATAACGTAGAGTAACTTGTTAGCCTTCGTTTCCCATGTTTGGAGATTAATCTTCGAAAAATTTAATAAAATCAAATTATTATAAATGAAAATTTTGGTCACCATACTTATTCTCACCACATTAATGGCTTCAAATCTCATCACCTTTTGTGTAATAACTTCGAAGTCAGCTTTGCTGCATTATCTACATTTAATCTTTTGGGTTAAGCCCTGTTTATAAATCTTTAATATTAAAACTTTTGTTCATTCTTAAAACAGTAAACAGTCTTCAAAGAAGACGAGGCACCAGCAGAATTTCTGTTAAAAGTTCTAATCGAATCTTTTGGGTTAAGCCATGGTTATAAACGTTTTGTCCATTCTTCACACCACAAATACTTTGGCAATATGTATCTCCTGGGTATCGAAAAAGAAAGTTATAAATTACCATAAACAAACAATAATATTCTAAATCTTTTCTAGTCTTTTACTAATTAGAGGAACGTAATTATTTCGAGTCTTTGACAACGTATTATACAAGAATTAAATCTCAGTTGAATGTAATACTTACAACCTACACAATACCATATTTATTGAAAAGCTCCTTCTCATTCCAAGAGGGTACATAAACCAATAATTTTTACTTCCCATCATGATACCATACGCAATCTGACAAATGAAGTAGTTGCATGTATCAATTGCACTTGTGAAGCTGACAATAAGAAAACAAGCGATGCCATTGCGAATCTTATATTTTACAAGAAGCATTCGTTGAAGCTAACAATACAAATTAAGTGATACCATGGTGAATGCTGATTCTACGAGAAACGGAGAACATTGCATATATTAGTCTACTGCTGGTTGGTCAGTTAGATTAACTAAAACCAAATCGCAAATCAAAAGCACATAGGAAAGGCATACTTTATAAGGAAAGGATCATTGCGTATATTAACCTAATCCTGTTAGCTCATTGTAAATTAACTAAGACCAAATCGCAAATCACAGGCACATAAGAAGCTCACAGAAATCACACAAGTCACCCATCGCTTTGCTACAAAAGATTGGTGAGAATCACATGCTTCCTTCATTTGATTCATCATTAATTCAACTACATTTACACCTCAAAGTTACATCGACAGTCAAATTAACACCGTAACCTTTTCCTTCTACTCTCAGAATCGTCATTACCTTCCTGCAATGGACAAAAATCAAAACAACGTCAGCTTGAATTTTCACTAATTAAAATTGGCAAGCTCCCTCATTATTATAGAAGGCTTGTAAAAAGACAATAGAATACAGAAAATTTAGAGGCCCGGAATTATACAACAAACTTGCGTAAATAGATGAAGATAGTCCTTCACAAGGAAATGTCATGAAATTCATAAGGTCTCGAAGGAAATAATGAATATGTTTTATACAAACAACCATCCATTCACAAGGTATGAAAACTGCAAAATGCTAGACTGAGATTTTAGGTTGAGCTACAAACCAGGGGGAATATCCACATACAAATGGAACAGGACGAAAAAGTTCAGGAAAAATACATGCATCATCCAGTTGATGATAAGAGTTGTTATACTGATACATACCAGGACCACCTGAAGGGGGTAGAGGAAGAATAAACGACATTTTACATACTATGTACTATTGAGTAGCAACTATAGTTAAGTGACTCGACTCAACCAAATTGTAATTGTGCTTGAATCCAAAAGTTGTTCGTGAAATCCAAAAGGTGTTTGTGAGGTCTGATGATGCCTGTTTATATATAGAAAGAAATTGATCGAGTTTCTACAGAATCTTAAACAGATGAGACAGCATACAAATTACCCAGCCTGTACTAGCATGGACATCAGATAAACAAAAATAGCACCAAGTTGGAGAGAGTGGTTGCGTATATATCGGGCCTTATTTGCAACACTAACCTATGTCAGTAGAGAACATGCATTTACCCATCCCATTAAAACACAGCTGATTCAACCCATTGCTCTCCACATTCAAACTAAAGTGCTGACCATCTTTCTGACCTTATATTCATTGGAGAGGCAAAGTAGCGTGATGATTGCAGGATGTCAAATAGAAAAATCAAATGTAATTGAAACTATGCTTTACTAGAGTTTGATTAGATGAGACGGAAAACAAGCTACCCAGCCTGAACAAACAATTAGCAAGATCCTCATGCTGCTTTAGTGAGAGCCCAGTTATATATTTGTGAGCAGTACATAATTTCATAGATTAATACATATCTATAATTAATGTGATTCAGTGTGTTGCACCTTCAAGATGGGAAGCAAGCTACCCAGCCTGTCCTGAATGAACAATTAGCAACATCCCCGTGCTGTGGGAGAGAGCCCAGTTCTATAATTGTAAACAGTACATAATTCTATTGATTGATCCATCTCAGTAATTAATTGATTCAGAGTGTTGCACCTTGTCGAAGGAAGAAACCACATATGATTTGTGTTTACAAGGCAACAACAGTTAATCAAGCTGATTGCACTCCTCCATTCAAACTAATTTGTTGGTTCTCTTTGAGCCCCTAGATATTTGTCTGGGAGGCAAAGGTGAGTTTGAGAACCGCGGGATGCCAAATAAATCAAATAAAAATTTCTTCAAAATAGTTTGAATGGATGAGAAATCAAGCACAAAACTCAGCCTGTGCTGGATGAACATCAAATTCTTAGTAATGCCACCCATGATGGAGAGAGCATCCACTTATATATGTCTGCTTCATTACCAAAATTTGTCCATGTCAAGAACAAGTGTGACCCACAGTGTTGCAAATTCATTGGCCATCACATCTAAAGCCATACACGGGAAGGCATAAAACACAATCAAAACAGGAAAGAGAAATAAAGAATTACCCATAGCATAGAAAATTGAAGACAATGAAAAGGAAAGAATGGCAACAAAATCCACATCACTGTCAACAGAACAGAACAAAATGACTCCATTTTAAGTTCTAGCACACAGATCCATTTAGTGTGGTCAGAGAGATGTATAGAGCTTTCATCTTTCTTCATTTGCACTTTAAACTGATATCGCCCTAACAACATGAAGAAATGAAAACAAACAAGATCACAATGGCTTCCAAGTCTTCTTACCAATTCATCCTCCTCAGAATCTGCAAAATTAACTCCTGCAGATTTTGACCTGCACTTAGCATGTACGATAGGACCCAGTGGAGACCTGCACATGCCTTCTGTGCTTCCACCAGGAACATTCATGTAAACTGTTCCCTTATACATCCACTCATCTGTTTCATCACTGTAGAAAAATTCAAATAGTTCTCCACAAAGTACACAAACACTCTGATCATCATCTACAGGGACTGCAAATTCCTCATCATCTTTTTTATCCAAAATCATTTCCACAGGAGAAAAGGCGGGAACAACCTCAGCTGCCGAATTCTCTGTCTCGTTGAGCCATTCCGTAGCACTCATAAACCATTTACGAGATGTGGATTGCATAGACTTTTGTTTGCGACTCTTTGAAATGGTTCTGTTTCTAGACACATGCCAATCCATGTGATTGCTGTGCTCTTCTTGATATCTGAAGCGCATCCCACATGATGTGCACTGTCTTGGCAAATCATTATATAATGCATTGAGAATAGATTCATGACGAACCCTGAGGATTTCTGAACTAAATTGAGTTCCAATGGGATCCTGAGTATCCTGTGCTTCTGATAGTGCAGCTTTTGAAAGGCATTCATTAACAGGTGGGACAGAGAGTAAGGATGTTGTAGTAGAAGCTTCAGCCATAGTTGCATTAATATCTTTGAGTCGATTTGCCATTACAGCTGACGTTACAGGTACAGATAAAAATGGAGCAGATGATGCAGCTGTCACAGATATCAAACCCTTTTCCATAAGTGAACTCAGAATACTCGAGAGAGAGCTCCCGGAGGTTTGTGGAATGGTAGCCGAACTCATCACCTGTGATGTTGACGCTACCAACAATGATGCTGGTGGCGGGCCAGGGGGAAGAGGTGGCTGTACTCTCCCTAAAACCTGTGAAGATAAGTTATTGGGGACAGGTGGAATTATTGAAGACACAGCATTTAGTCCTGAATTAGAATTTGCCATGCTACTGCTGACAACAGATCCCAAAGTTTGAGGAACACCACCACTTAACTGTGATTGTGTAACAGTTTGGGATTGCATCAATGGTTGAGACTGAATCGTGTGTGGTGATGTAGCAAGGGGAATTTGCTGTACTTCTTGTGGCACTGGTAACTGTTGTGGCGTATAGCTACCTTGTGGAACATTGTATGGAAGTTGATTCAACTCTGGAAGAGCTTGAGACTGCGGCACCTGCTGAAACCAGGGAAGCTGCTGAGGAACTTGTTCAACCGGCTCCAACTGATGTGGCGATTGTTTAGATGACTGTGAAGACAAACCTTGAGAATGGAAAGGGGTATCCTCAACATTTGGATGAGTGCCCTTCATAAAATTATTCTGATATTGCATTAATTGAAAATGAGCATTTTGTGGTGGTGGAGCAGATGGAGGCATAGGAGGAATTGGTTCAGCAGAAGGCCTTACACATTGAGGAATAGGTGATGGTGAAACATGCCTCTCAGGTTGCTGCCTCATTGGGAAGGAAATGTTACTAGATGCTGGCATCATGGGTGGCAGAAATTCAAAGTTCAAAGAATCACTGCCAAGTGAGGATCCAACATTTAATAAAGATTTTGATAACATTCCCGATTGCAGTTCTGTACTCACTGACCTGAAATTGTTCGCTGAACCTGCTGAAGGACCACCAGAATGAGCTAAATTGAAAGAAGCAATGCCAGTACTTAAACCACTGCAACCGGGAACAGATGCTTGCACCATTTTCAGCCTTGATTGTGAAGTTGTGCTAAGATTTTGATGAGAAAAATGAGGAGGCCGAACTGGTCCATATCTATGTCCTAATACACCTTCACTACTTTTCAGCAAAGATGATGTCTCAGTGGTAGTATTAACATTCCACGACACAATACCTGAATGTGAAAGAGAGGATGGTTGGCGCTCTTCTGATTCCTAGATTTTGTAAAACATGATTTAATTAGACACCAATTGTTGTATCCAAGTAAAAAAATCATTAATAGAACTATACTGGAGAACGGAGGAAAATATATAGCTTCTGATTGCAAATGATAAGATTAAAGATGTAGCTAGAAGACCATTTTGATAGGCATCCTTAACATATCTAAGGAAAATCACTAACAAAACAAGAAAACCGGGGAAAAAGTTGAAAAAATAAAATACTATTTCTGACTGAACAAGACTAGATACAATACACAGCAGTAACAAGAGAACCATACCCTCCTAAGAGGTAGCATATCCTTCCCACTTATCATTGGCTGATCCATGTGAGACATGGATCCACGCATGCACCAATCACTGTCAGGAAGAGCAGGTTCTGTACCCGTTCTTTTTCCCCTTCCTAAACCTGGCCACTTATTCATGTCTCCAACAAAGCAATCATCTTTCCTCACGTTCTCAGTCCCCCTGCCATGATTCCCCAATCTAGGGCTCATATCCTCCCACATGTACTCTTCTTCCTCTGAATTTTTCCAGTTTCTAGACACAACTCTAGTATTTTTCATGTCAAGTTCCTGGGGTGGCTGCAAATGTGAAAGTGATCCCCTCAAAGACCTCTGACCCCTGATATTTCCATAGGCATCAATCAGAGCATCATGCATTGGCTGCTGTTGCCAATCATAGCCATTCCTTTGACTGTATGCAGCAACTGTATTAGCTGAATCAAGTTGTCGAAGTCCATCTCCATCAGTTTTCCCATGCCAAGGCCTTTCCCATCCATTACCCTGGTCAACAATCTTCTCATTCAACCTTCCAATACCAATCCTTGATGGAGAAGGAGATCTTCCAGCTCCGATTCTTGATGCTGAGGGAGAGGGAGCATTCCTAACTCCAATCTTTGATGGTGAAGTGTCCCTTCCAATTCCAAACCTTGGTGGAGTGGGAGCCCTTCCACCTCTCAACCTAGAGAGGGGAGAGGAAGGCCTAGCACCTCCCATTCGAGAAAAGGGAGAGGGAGGTCTCCCAACTCCAACCCTTGAAGGAGACAGAGTATCACCTAGACTGAAATCATAATCAAAATAGCGCGTAGCAGGTTTCTGTACATATACAGTTTGATGAAAATCATCTCCCCTTTCCGATCGATGAGCTTGCTGGCAAAACAAGAGATATCAGATACTTTTAGGGATAATTTACATCAATAATAAGCTCGTGAGCTGAAACCAGCATACATACATAAAAAACAAGACGGAAGAAATATATAGATCACACAAATTTTATGTGAATGAACTTAAAGAAAGACATACAGATGAAAATAGTGCAAAGCGCCAAGCAGCAACTAGGAGAATATCCACAGTGGGTGTATTACATCAAAAGAAAAACAGACATTGAAAAATATCCAATCTAAATAAAAATCCCAGCAAAAAGAATTTCCTCGAAACAGCCCTTTCTCTATTAAATTATACTGATTGAAAATGACCGAAAATATTACAGAGTAAGAATTTTTTGAAAATGTTAAAACCTTACTCTTTCAGCATGAGCAACTTATTGCACAAATAATCAATCACAAAAGCTTGATGAGAACAAGGGAGATGAGAAATATCAAACAGTACAAGGTCCTCAAATGGAAACACTCGAGGCAAATTTTTTGGAGGTTAATATACAGTAATATTAACCTAGAAAGGGATATATTCAAAATCTACGCAAACATTAATTAAGATGATATCACAACTTCAATCAGCAAACTGCAGTCATGGACAAAAGATCGTAAAGAATCATGAGAGCTGCTTAAAGGTGAAGTTAAAGATTGCCTAACAAACCAAAAGCATGCAGTGTAAAGCTAATGGAATATCTGAAGAAATCACCGAACAGTTTTTTTGGCATCTATACTCTGATCATAACAGAAAAGAGTAAAAGGGTAGCATACATGTAGTCTTCGAGGAGCTTCAGACCATGCTTTTGGACTTTCATGTACAGATCTGCCAGATCTCTCAGCTTCTGGACTTGATGAATCCTCGTTATTTTCTGAATTTGATCCTTCAGCCTGAAAAAAAGCAACATACAGATGTAAAGTTTTACAGCAATGTTTATTTGATATACATGATAGATTAAAAACTCTAGATGATTCCTCTACAGAAACACCAGAAAGTATATATAGCATACTTAGTGCAGGTTTTCCAATCATAAAGTTTGATTCAAATGTATATTTTAACCTCATTCAACATCAGTACACCGTGAGTACACTCACCATGCTTGACTGCTCAAATTGTTGCCTTGCCTCCAAGTATTTTGGATTGACATGGATGCTGTTGCCAGGGCGCTGAGCCTGAGACTCAGTTGGCCTTGAAGATGTAGTGCCAGGTGATGGACCATTTACAACAGGAGGAAACTGGAGTTCTGCTTCAATAATACGGAGAGGTGGAGAATGGAATACTCCACCCCACGTCCGGAAAAGATGTTGCATCGCATGATATGAACTGGGATCAACTTGCCTATATGACTTGCAAAATACCTTTAAAGAAGAATGCCAGAAATATAATAGGATTAAGATAAAGGAGATTTGAAACCCTAATGAATTGAAAAACCACATGCAAACTGAAAACCAATAGCTTTAGTAGTCATATGATATATCTATAGACTATAACTACAGTAAGAAACTTTGTAATCATTACTGGCCGAGCTGCATCTACAGAAAGGTTAACCAAAATTATCCAGGCACAATATCTTTACCTCGGGAAGTCGAGCTGAAAAATATTTGACATAGTCCCCACCAATATTCTTTACAATACTATCTAGAAGGTAAAGAGAAGGCAATTTCTGCTCAACAGGAACCTGCAAATACGTCAGAGACTGATGATGTCATATATTGAACAAAGCATCAAAAAATTGAAAGCTGCAGCATAATCTTCTTCTGAAAGATTGGGCATTGGATAAATCAAAAAAATCAATAACAAATGAATGAGTATGGTAATGACCAAAACTATCATAGAAAAATGTTGTACAAAAACTAACATCAAAAAATGTTGTACCAAAAATATAATGCAGGTTATATTTAATTATAAATTATAAAAATGGTCGCCAAAAAAATTTTAAAAAGACAAAACAGTGATAAATTTTGGCCAAAGAGGCAGCAACTAAATATCTTCGAGAGAGAAAATTACAAAAAATTCCTTTCAACCCTCAAAGGTGTCAAAGTAACTGATGTTGTGGATAGTATCACCCATCAACAATTTGCTGACGACACAATCTTACCAGGAGAAAGTTCTACGGAAGAAGCGCATCAGTTTAAGGGTATCATTAAAACATATATGGAAGCATCATGCCAAGAAGTTAATGCTGATAAATCTGAAATTTTTTTCCCTAACACCCATCCGGACCTTGAAAGAAGTATTGTAATACTATGGGATATAGAAAAGGGGAATTCCCGTGTAAATACCTTGGTATTCAAATTGAAAAAGGAATAAAAGTAAGCAAAACTTGGAACTTGATTGCAGACAAAATTGACAAAAAAATGGAAAGCTGGAAGGGGAAGTACTTAAACAAGGCAGGCAGAGCCGCTATGATCAAAGTTGTACTAACAGCCATCCCCACATTCCAGATGTCATGTTTACCTCTACCTAAAGGTGTTAAAAAACAATTAGATCAAAAACTAAGAAACTTCTTTTGGCAAGGAAGGGATGAGAAGAAGAAACTGGCCATGATTAAATGGGACCAAATATGTAGACCCAAAGAGTTCGGAGGCCTAGGCATTAAAAATCTAAGTTGGCAGAACGAGGCATTAGCAGCCAAATTAGCGTGGAGAATGTATCAAGAACATGACAGTAAATGGGCGAAAATCTTATATCACAAATATTTAAATAATTCAGATCCTTTTAACTCTCTTTCGCACCAAAAATCCACCTAAAGGCTCAAAAATTTGGAATTTTATGATGCAAAACCGAGATCTAATATTAAGTAATCTTACTTGGGATACAAGAAACGGCCAGGATGCTCTTGTTTGGGAAGACTCATGGGATGGTCTCCCCTTTCCGAATAAAGCAATTTTACCTGCTAATATCAAGAATAGTCTAACACAGCTATGGGGCCCACATGTTAGGGATTATATAGAGGACACACAGGAAGGTTGGCAATGGAAAAAAGTATCAAATACAACTCTAACCTATGAAGACCAAAAAATATTTGAGAATTTTCTGCAAAATAGAACAGTAAATCATAAAGCAAGGAGCATAGATTAGTTTGGGGAGCAGCTACAAACGGAAAATATAGCGTAAAGAAAGGTTATGAGATCATTACAAATTCTCAAGGGTGGGAAAAAATGGAAATCCCCCTCAATCTGTGTTGGGACCTAGCTTGTCTCCCCAAGGCAAGTATCTTTTTATGGGCAGTGATGCAAGATAGAATTTTAACAGCAGATAGATTCACTAAATTAGGCTTTGAAGGACCTTCTAAATGTGTGTTGTGTGAAAAGGAATCTGAAATGGCTGGACACTTATTATATGATTGCCCTTATTCCAATCAATGCTGGAAAAGGTTATACAACAAGCTAAACTAGAATTCAGCTTTCACAAATAACCTTTGGAACTTCCTGAGGAGTTGGCCACAAAATGGATCCAAAGTATATAGCAAAATTTGGCGAATAGCACCATCCATCCTTTTATGGGAAATCTGGAAAGAAAGAATAGAAGAATCTTTACTAATACAAAAATGCACATAGACTCATTGTTAAATAAAGTGGAAGCCAGCATTCTAGAAGTTACTAATAATCACTTAAGGAATTCCCACAAAGAAGAAGGTTCATTTTCTGATTGGGAAGCAGATATGAGGAAGAATTGGCAAAATCTAATTATCCCTCGGATGTCTCATTCCAAAGCTAATAAGACAGCAAGAGTTTTATGTAAATGGGAACCTCCCCCAAGTGGTTGGTTTAAATTGAATTTCGATAGAGCCTCGCGGGGTAACCCTGGGAATGCAGGACTAGGATGCATCATATGGAATGATACGGGTGCATGGTTGGTTAAACGCGCCATGCCCTTAGGCATAACTTCTAATAACTTAACCGAACTTGAAGCTCTTAAAGAAGGCTTGAAACTAAGTCTAAAGGCAGGAACCCATAAGTTATTCATCAAAGGGGATTCTTAAATTATACTCAACGCATTAAGAAAGAGTACACCAAACTGGGTTTTAAATTCCAAATTGGAAGAAGTTATCGAAATTCTAGATAAATTTCAGGAAACTAGAATAGGGCACATCTATAGAGGCAGATGCTTTGGCCAATAGAGGTGTAGAAGGAGATAATTTCACTACGGTAAACATAGACCTAGGTTATACCTTTGAGTATATTAGACCTTATGAAAACACTAACTCTAAGATTAATTATTAAAACAATACCTCTGAATTAGAAGAGGGCATATATTCCCTTCTATTAGGTCCCTCCTATATAGCCTCTATCTTGATCTATACTTTATTTAGTCATGTCATCCTTCCCCTTTTTGCTCTTCACCCTTCCCTGTTTTTTCATTTTGTTTCATCGTTCCCTTCATGTTTTTATCCCTCCCCTAATTCGTTTATTGGCTCTCCCTTTCCCTATACTATGTGTATGTTGAGTTATCCATTTTAACCTTTAGGTTTTTGATTTATGTGGACCCATATGTCCGGTGAGACTAAAACTATGGTCTGGATCAATTTTCATTAGGCCTTCTCAATCGGACAGGGGCATCAAGGTATTTGATGATCGTGGCTTTAATTTTACTTACCCTTTCGCAAGCTATGTCAAAGCTTTTATCCTTAACGCTATGATTAATTGTTTTATCGAAGTCATGATTATTTGCCTTTAAGCCTAGGTTTTATCTAGATTATTCTACTCGGCTTCACGTTCTATCCCAATCCCTCCCCCTTTTCAGATTATAATTTAATGCAGTCATTAAGTGGCCAGTCTACCGAAGTTTCCAGGTAACTCTCGATTTATCTAGAAGCTTCTCGGCCTTTTAGGGGCATCTTTAGCTCTTTCTCTTCATTTATGCGATCAGAAACGGGAAACCCTACCTCAGCGACCTTAACCTGACTTCTCTTTGTCTATTTTAGCCTATCTCTAATGGAAACAACAATATCCCTGTACCACAAGTATGAAGAACGCACTATGGCGTTCATTGGACACATCAAACCTGAACGATGGGGGAGAATTCTTAAGAAAATTGATGACATTCTTGGTTGGCAGTTAAGAAAGTCATTGTCGAGAGGGACCTGGATTACAGTAAGAGTTGGCGAACCACAGGGATGTTATAGGCATCTTCATTGCAGTAGCTTTTAGAGCCAAGATTAAATTTTGGCATATTAAATCTCTCTGTCTTGCAATCTTCGATGAGACTTGGATGAAAGAACTCGACAATGTTGCGGAAAATATCAACAATCGTATGGAAATTCCTCATCCTGAGGATTATATGGCCTGGCCAGTAAGGAGTCTCAAGTTCACTAATGTACCAAAACGACCAATACTATACATCAAAGATCATGAAGCTTTTGATAAACTATGGCCAGACATGGTAAAGCATCTGCAATTCCTGCTTAGATGGCATAACGTCATCGAAGATAGGAGCAACTGGGAAGAAGTCTTCTTCAAATCTGTGGGGGCAGAGATTTCTTCACCCGTGGATTACCAAGACCGTTAGCAATATGATGTTCAGCTCCCTTATCTTCGCAAAGTCACTAGACTCAAAAACAACAAACGAACCAGGTATGTGACAGGGGAGTATATTCTAGATATAGACTCAGAGTTCGATGAGGATATTATCGTCATCAAGCCGCGAAGCCAGTAAGGTCATTGGGTATTTGCTTCATTCCTACATGTCTTTTGATCGCCTGATACGATACGAATATAGTCATAGAAGCATGGTCTTGATCGGGGTTTATCTCGTCTGTATATTCACCTGTCTTTATCCGGTCTTAACTCCTTTTATGTTCTGGTTGTATATTACTCCTATCGAATCTTAGTCATTCCTCACAGCGTAGTGTCTCTCTTCAGACCCTTAGTAATTAATTAATCTTTGCACTCAATAATTAGATTTTCTCAATCCTCTAATTCTGTCCTGCAATTCTGAATAGTCTTTGTCGTGTTTATATTTTTCTTATCCTAGGAACCCTGGGCCAGGGTGTTCCTTCCTAGTTTTTGATCCCAGTGGATTAGATATTCCTCTTCTAATAGGTATAGGGTTTCAATGCACTTTAAAACTTATTATGGTAGAACATATTAGGAATATATAGAGATGTCATTTTTTAACAAGACAATGGAATGTAAAACAGACTTTATAATATAAGACACGGATTTAAAGTAAGAAATTCTGGTTTTTTTATGGTTCTTCGGTAAATATCTTTGATTTTGACAATATTGGCGTAATGGTGTTCTGAAAATCTTTCAACTCACGAGAACCTACTACAAAATGGTGTTTTTTGTACAGTATGAAATGAGTTGAAGATAAGTTCTAATGAATCAAATTAAAAGAAGAAAGTTATTTATAGAAATGTTAGCTCATAGTCTTAAGGATCTAACCTTTTTAGAAAGCAAAATACTATGGAAATTATAACATAAGGTCAAAGTAAATAATCTAAAAGGAAATGCTTCTAGAAATCAGCTAGAGAATTCGAATAGCGAATCTTGACATATAACTCTAATCCCTTTTAATCATTATGAGTTAATAAAAAGATCAACAAAGACTAAAACTAAAACTAGAGTAAATATTTGTTAGCAAAACGTTATCTAATTCGATTAACCAATATATTTGACACTTGTACTAAAAAGCAATTTGAGTAATAAATTTTCTCTTATTAAATGATTCAGATTTTGCTAACAATGATCTTGCCAAGATGAGTCGTTTGCAGCTCTACCTAAAAGAATGGATTTGTTATTCACGAAATCTTAGTCATACGGAGGATACGTTCATATTTCGCATCCCGATGCAGAGGGAGGATCAGACAAAGTGTGGTCTTTATCAGAAATACAAATAGATAAAGTAAACCCAAAATATGGGAATCTTTAATCACATTTTAATGCAAGGAAGGTCTGCCTTTCTAAGACCCAAATATTATAGGGGCAGCTGTATTTAATCTTAAAAATCAAAGAAGCTTGGTTTCAGCTATGAAAAGGGTATGCCCTCAATTAAAACTTGAAACTGGGGTATGCCCCTTTTAATTTTGTATATTTCTATAGGACTTATGTCCCGGGCAAGACTGTAGGTTTTCTTCTCCGTTCTTTCCTACCAATGCCCATTTGAATGGAGATCTCTTTTTATTTATTTATTTATATAATATATAGGGCTTCGGCCTTTTACCGATCAAAAAAAAGGAATTATAATTATATATATTTAATGAAAAACATACTTGTAATTGCAAGAATAGAGGTATTCAAAATGTCAGATAATAATTGGAAATATTATTTATGAGTATGTAAATTAGTTTTAAAACATACTTATAAAGAAAAAAAGGTTCTTGGAGTTCAAGGAATACAGGCATTCAAAATGTCATTGAGCAGACAGCCAATAAACACGCTGAACAAAAAACACGTGTACGACATACAAATTATCCAACAGCTGATTTGAGGAATGAAGTCTATGTTGTAGTCAGAAATGGCAAATATGATCACTTAGCTGCAGTCAGGAAGTATGGATATTCATAGGATACAGCTTCATGGTGGTAAAGCTTGAAATTTCAAGCTTGCCAAAGAGCATTTTGAGCATCAGATTTGACTCCAAAACTTTATTTAAACAAAACGTGTTATTTTCCTACATGTCAAAGGGCATAATAGACATTAATTTGATGAATTAGTATGAAGTGGGTTCGATTGCAACTCCCAACTGTGTAAATATACCGACTATATTTGCAATTTTTACAAATCCCTCCGCTCGTTCTTCCAAACTGTTAACAAATGGAGAATATTTCTCTAACAATTGGAAAAAATTATGAGCAAATAGAAAGCATAAACGTCTTGTATTTTTCATATTTTAATTGCTTTGGTTCAACCTTTCATGTGAGACTATCAAATTTCTGACATCCAAGGACATTAAATTGACTTCAAAAACAGAAAGTGAATTATGATGCTGCCAAAAATATTTCCATTTTTTTCATTTGATCTTTCACATGCCACAATGTTGAGGCATGTCAAATCACTTCATTTTTGTCAAGTCACCCAGCCATGTGCTGTAACAGCATTTGTACCATTACCAACAAAACTAAACGTGTATAAAAATTAGTTCTCAAAGCTTGGGTGAGGTTACAAATTTCCTTTATTGTGGTGTGTGGTAAGCTTACACAACAAACATAATATTTGAACCCTGGGTTACATTTAAATGTAATCCATATTCACCGTTGAAGTTATGGGCCATGTTATTGGGGTTATGAACATCCCCGGTAAAATTGAACCCTTCATCCCTTGGACAAAAGTTTGTCAATTTTATTGTTTTTCACCTATCACATTTTTTCATATATCTTTTGCACATATTTGCTGATGATGAAATATCATCAGTTATAACATATGACGATAATTACAAAAAAGATTCAAATAGTGTGCCACTGTAAGCATCAATGACACTTCTTGCCATGCATTAGCATCAATGACACTTCTTGCCATGCATTAGCATAGGAATCATCATCAGCATTGATATGCATTTAGCTAGCATAAGGATTAACATAAATGATCCTGAACATCACCAGTAATTGCTATTGTTTCCATAGCCCATTGTAGCTATAAAGTTCAACACTCGTGGACTAAAAGAAGGTTTGATTTTCTCTCTCACTTTCTAACTTTAGTTACTGCTGTTCATTTCTTTTAAGTCCATCACAGTCCCATATTAATTGTTGGCCTTGGTAAGGGGCTGTTGCCTCCTGTTTCTGTCTAGATAGCGGATTCCCCTTCCCTTCAGCAATTGTCCTTTTATATATGAATAGTTATTTACTTTCTTTGCATAGGGCTGAAATAGGAGCAATAATAACATTATCAACCTCAGATTCTGTATCTTCCGAGCTTTGGTAGGGTGGCATATCCAACCATTTCGTGGATCCATCTTTTTACAACTTTGCCAAATTTTACCTCTCTAACTCCAAAATGCATTTTTAAATAATACATATCTTAACAAGGCGTTTGTTGGTGCAGTGCATCTCCCATCATTGACACATCATCCATGATATTGTGGTGGGCTCAGCAGTAACATTTGAGCCACCATTATCATTTTAAGGAGCACTTAGTGTGTCTGAGATGCCTTGTCACTTACAAAATCTTACATATCATTTTTACCAAGGTTGCACGGAGAAGGGGGTACTTGGAGACTCCAGAGACAGAGACTGGTACTGGTATGGCTATTTTTTCAAAATAGGGGACTGGGGTACTTGGAGATGCCGCTATTTGTTTTCAATATAATTTAATAATTTATAGAATATCTGAAAATATAGTGGATACTAGGATAGTAACTATGATTTAATGATACTTGGAGACTGTAACACCAAAATCCCCTACCAACACTGAAATCCCCACTCATTTCCACTCTTACAGTTGCTCTTAAATTCTTAAACCTCGAAATGGCATCCAAAACCATTATATCTTTCACCACTAAACCAGCAAAGTCTCTGCAGAAGTCTCTGGTACAGGAGACATGTCACAATCTCCAGTACACGTCCCAGAGGGTCGGGGACGCATCTCTGTGCAACTATGCTTTTACCCTTAAAATGTGCTGGTTTGATCCTCACTTAGCCTACTTTTTGTCCCTCCTAAGCCATTTAAATCCCTTCGGACAAGAAAAACCCTAGCCAAACCTCCCCTTCTAAATATTTTAGCCCTAAATTTAGCAAACACGTGGCCCAGCTGACTGTGTCAACCTGATTGGAATATTGGCCTTTAAATATTGACACGCATCTAAATAGTGAATCTTGGAATCGGTTTCCAAAACAACGATACATCCTGACAGCCCTTGAATTTACGCTTACAGCAGGTTTTACATGGCTCAATAAACCATCTACGAGGACAACAAGACTTTCATTGGATGATACTTTCTCACAGCAAGAAAGAGTAGAAGAATGCTACCGACCAGATCAGCAACTCAGGCACTTGCCCATACCTGATTTATTAGATTTCCCAGGTTTCCCCTCCACTTATAGGCTTCATCTTAAGCCATCGAAACTTGAAGAAGAGCTTCTAAAAATCTTATCCCTAAGTTAGCAAACACATGTGACCCAGCTGACTGTCAACCTGATTGGAATATTAGCCTCAAATATTTACACACATCTAAATAGTTCTCAGAGTCAGTTTCCAAAATAAGGATACAACCTGAATGCCCTTGAATTTGCATTAACAGCAGATTTTACAATGGCTCAACAGACCATTTACAAGGACTACGAAACTTTCATTGGAGGCTACTTTCTCACAGGACATAAGAGTAGAAGAATGCTACTGACCAGATCAGAAACTTAGGCACTTGCCCCTACCTGATATATTAGATTTCCCAGGATTCCCATATCTTTCTAGGCTTCATCTATAGCCATCGAACCTTGAAGACACTCTAGTAAAAGTGGGAGATCTCTATGCCAGTAAGTTCCCCATAGTTAAGCAACCCTTTACCCTCACATCGTATTTTGTTTGCTTATATTGGTCCATTTGATTTGTTTAGTTTGTTCCGTGTTGTGGTTGTTTTATGTTAAAACATATTACATGCTTATTATCCTTTGGATGTACACAGAGTGGCCCCTCCCATTACTATAGCACAATTGGGAACGTCTCTTTAAGTGAATAGATTTTGGCAAACCCCATATGAACCCTCCTTTTGGATGGGTCACCTCCTTCAGCTTAGCACCAAGGCCTAAGGAGTATTCATTCTGCTAAATTTCCATGGGGCACTATCTCAGGTTCATCTCATCAAAGTGTCAGGACTTTGCACTCACCAAAACCTGATCCTTGGTGAGCTCTTTGTGAGCCATTCAACTTCACCAATAAATTAGGGGCTAGTTAACACATTTCCCTGTTTTTCATATCATATCATTTTCCAAATTTTTCTTCTCACACTTCATATCCTTATTCTTCTCAACACTTCATACCCTCTAGGACTCATAAAGGTTACTACCCACTTTCATAATGAACGTTAGGGTCTTACCCTTGCCAAGAATACCACCTTTTGGGATGCGTTCTCTATATCATGTTAGCTTCCACTCCTTAGTTACTAACTTATGCCAGTTATATTTGCATAAATGCAGCACTCACCCAATGCACTTTCATCCTTAGCTTCTTATCTGCATCTTACTATTTCAATTAATCTCTATAGCTTCCTAATTCTCTTTCCCTTAGGGTTTTGACTCCTATAACACCCTAGTATCTTTTACTGATTCTTGTTGCCGCTTTCTATCCTCCCATACAGCTTCCTTGAGCTCCAATCTACTTCATGAGTTCCTGAAATTTCAGTCTTACATTTAGCTGAGCATGTTCAACCAAGGCCAAACCTGTTCTTGTCTAATCAACCATGCCCAAAGTTGTCACTTTGTGGCAAACAATAAACCAAACTCATTACGACAACTGTCTTGCAGTCTTTAGTGCACCTTTTAGTCATCATCTTCCCTTCTCTTGACTGAGTTTCAGGTCTACCAGTTATTGCATCATACTATTTTTACACTTTTTGAACAGGCGAACCCAGTCATCATCATCCCTTATTCATATTTATCTCTCTTTTGGCACACCAAGGTTGATCAAGATGGCACTCTTTGATAAGGGGCAAAGTCTAGGAGTACCTAAGCATATAAGTTCTCAGTTACTCTAAGATAGCGACATGTAAGTTCTCTTATGTTATCATTTTTCAATCCCATAGATGGTTGTTTGAATCTCCATAAACATTAATAATTACGGCATTTCTTCAAGTGGCAAATTGCACACTCTCAATGCTAATTGAAAAGTCAAACTCCATGCTTGGCCTCAAAAGGAATTGGAGATCAACTAGCATTCACCAGACTAGTTATTTTTGGTAGAAGGCCCTATACATACATTTAATGGTTTGTATGCCTTCCCACTAAAGTACCCAATCCTCACTGCCTACGTAACACAAAATATGTCTTGTTGCTGAAATGCTTCTAGATAAGAATGATCCATCATCTTCTTTTGCATTCTTACACTCTCTCATCCCGATGATGGATGATGGAGTATGATCTGAAACATTAATGTTAAAAATTTGCACACAATCTTATCCAGAAGCATATTTCAGCAACATTTCATGGATTGTGGAGATCTGTTATCTTTAACAAAATATGTCTGTGAAGGTAGATGCTTAATTGCCAGTCAGCATATATTCATCAATATACAACCATCCTTGAACATAGTTTCTAATATCACTAGTTACCGCAAGTCAAGTCAAAGAAATGTGGCTTTGTCTCAATGTTAAAAATTCTCACCTGTGAAGAACTAATTAGGATGGTTTGCTTCAAATTCAGAGTTTCCTTTGTGGTGCCCTCACTTCCATCCTTCAAATCTTTGCCTTTCATGAACAATCTTGCTTCTAAGTCACTCCCAGGTCCCAACCACACCTTTATATTATTCTTTTCATCTATTTTAGGTATGACAAAGTTATCACAGCAATAGAATTAGAACTTGGGAAATACAACTCGGCTTTCCTTTTTAACCACCTACAGAAGCCATACATAGCTATAACTGCATCTGTGAATCGCAAGGTGTTCTTTCAGGAATCCATTTTACTTTGAAAGATTCCTTCAACATGTCTGAAATCCTCAACTTTCTGTAGTTTACATCCTATCTAGGATTTCCAGAACTAACCTAGCCTGAGTTTAGCTTTAATCTGCACTTCTATCGTAGCTTTTAAAACACGTCCTAGTACCTTCTATCTGGACCTATCTTAATATGATAACTATAGTATAGAAACTTGGTTAAGTACTTGCCAAGCAAAAGTCATGTCCATGCATCAATGAGGAAAATTTAAAGCAAGAACTTGGCATGTAATGAACTCTGCAAGTCCATACTCGCGACTCAGCTACTATGTTAAAACACAACCGCAGACCAAAGACCTTTAAATCTGTCTTTTCCATATTTTACCCTGATTTTTCCACTAACAAACCCTCCAACCAATTGTCTTTTTTGTTTCTAAACTTCCATGAAGTGTTCATCATCATATTAAAAGAATTTTATCAATGATTGGAATCTAATTAGAAAGGCAATCACCAGGCTCATTTTGTTCTATTTTTTCTTGGTTTTGTTTTCTATACTCCGCAGCTTTTTCTATTGGAAATTTGAATGAGGTGATTATAGCTATTCTACTTTTTGCAGATGGTGTTCTCTTTTCTCATTATTCCAAGGGCTTACACAAGCAATTTGATGCACTTGCTCACATTTGTGAAATTTGGCAACTTGTAGTGAAGCTTGGTAAAACTAAGGTCATGATTTTCAACATCCCCAAACATTTTGTTTCTCAATTTCATTTCTTCTACAAGGGGGCAGTGTTAAAGATCACAGTGACTTGCACAAACTTGGGAGTCCAAATTTTTTGTCCCTCTTTCAACATGAAGTCTGTTTCTCAATCACGCCTTTGCAAGGGTTATGCCTCCCTCTCTATCTTGGAGTGTCACTGTTTCCAAATCCCCTTCTGAGATATCCCTCAAAAGATGTGTCCTTATGATACAATCATCAAGCCTATAATTTTATATGGTTCTAAAGTTTGCGACAGTAGTTTGGGTTTCAACAATTGGGCCTTTGTTGAGAAGGTCTAGAAGCTCAAGTTGCAATGCTTGATTCATTGTAGACAAATTGTTCCTCAAAGTATCATCCAGGTCAAGAATTCCTCCACCTGCTATGTCGTGAAACTATATTCTTACTTTCTACATCCACAAACTCATTTCCATGGGGAATTCAATGTCCAATCATGAGAGGTCTCTATACTTAGCTCTTCATTCCTCTAAGTGGAAAATTTCATTGGGCCCCATTTGATATCAACATTTTTGGTACTCTAAGACTAGCTTGCTCCTTTCTATCAGCATCCTGTTGAAGACTACCTCCTATCAAGTATTACTTGGACAGTCCTACTCAGTTCCATCCTTCAAACAAGATCTGAGGGCACATTACAAGCTATACATCCAATTCAAGTGAACCTCTACATTGAGCATTTCTTACAAGTGGAAGATGGTATCTTATGTCATCCTCACCATCTCTAGCATCATTAATAACAAGATATGAATTGAAATGGATCATCGAACTCTTTCACAAAACCAGACCTATCACTTTGCTCCCTCCAATAGGTAGTGATTAAAGATCCCTTCATCTTTAAATGCCCCATTTAGTAAGAGATCCAATGTGCCTAGCCCATTATCTATTGGCTGCCATTACACTTTGGCACAAATCCTTGTAGGGAGCCTATAGGTTCCAAATTGATCGCGCCTCCTCCTTCCACCCATAGAAGAGATTGATAGCTCTAAATGGCCTTTGGATGGTAAACACGAATAGACTTGTGAGATGACATTTCTCACAACTTCTACACCACCATGTTCCCCCCCTTAACTTACCAACGACATGGGTTGGATCCTTCTTAACAACCTAGATCAGCTCTTTTGTCACCCTCAAGTCATAGAGACAAACACATTTTGAAATTCTTCACTACTGTAGGAGTTACTTAAAGCTTGGATGTTATGTGTGTTCTAGAGGGATTGTATTGAAGGGCAAATAATTATGGTGTACCTCAAAGAAAGTGATAGGATATATTATGGAGCAAAAAACAAGTAGATGAACTAGAAGGTCGTAAATCAAATCGCCCATTAATAGAAAACATCAAAGGCAATGACCCCAACACCCCCATCTAATACCAATGTTGTAGTAGAGAGCCACCTAGTTTTGGCCACTCTTGAAAGTGAAGAGCCCACTACAAAGAGAAGACCAAAGGGACCTTTGGAAACTATGCTTCAAAATGAGAATCTAGACATTCTAGACCAACACATAGCAAGATGTATTTATGCAAATGGGTTGCTCTAATGAGACTCCAAAAAGGTACAAGGGCTTGACTTAGGAGAAGGTGTGTAGCACTTTTTTGGAAAAAGAGGTCAAGCTTGTAGAAGATTCATCGAAGCCCATAAGGGATTCATGAGTTGAGATGAGTGTGCGCATTGTTTTCAATGGGTGGAAAGATGCAAAAATAGGCCCTTAATCAATGTCATAATGGTGTCCCTTATAGGGGCAATGTTTTTTAGGTTATGGATTGTGAAAGACAAGTATAAGATGGCCAATTTATCGCTGATATTCTTTTTGCAGCCATTGAGGAAGTGGGAAACTGTAGCATTGTTCAAGTCATAATGAACAATGCAAAGAATTGTAGAGTTGCTAGGTTGTTGGTTGAGGAATGCTATTCATGGATCAAAGCAATTTATGTCAAGCCTCAGGACATCCAAATGTTCATTACCAACCACCACATCTTGCAAAGTGTTTTTAAATCATTTTCAAAATTGGATCTATAGAAGGTAAGTGAAGTAGCATTCTTCTTTAAAGTTTGTTTTTAAATTCTAATATTTTATTTTTAAATAAGTTGCTCAAACTTGTTTTGCCTCTAAAACAATCATCTTAATAAGACTTGTGAAAATTAGAGAGTCACTTTCTACAATGGTGGTTTGCCAAAATTGTCTATATAGCGGCAGAGCAACATTAACAGAGCAACATTAACAAAGCGGATGGTCTTAGATGACTCTTGGAGTGATCATGTGGAGTATCTCCTTAGTTTCACCAAGCCCATTGTGAGCATTCAATATATTGATATGGACAAGCCTTTCTTAGCAAAGACATATGGTGGCATCAACTCAATAATTAAGAAGATGAAGAGCATCATAAATGTGAGAGAGCAAGCCCCTAAAGAGAATTACTTCAAACAAGTGCACAAGTGTTGAAGGAAGGTCGAACACAATGACCAACCTATTACATCTTCTTCACTTTGCATTGAGCCCAAAACACTACAATGGTGAGATTCTTTTTGTGCCAACAAGGGTTACCCCATATAGAAATTTTGAAGTTGCCGAAGGGTACAAGGCAACATTTTATAGACCCTTTCCTCATCCTAATTTGCAAGATATAGTCATGAGTGAGTTCACTGATTTTGTACACTCAAATGGTCAAAGTATTACAGCTCTTCGCAAAAAATTTAAGAAGGATGCACACAATTGGTGGAACTTTTATGGCCAACAATTTCAGCATCTACAACCCCTAGCAATCAAAGTTTTATTACAAGTAAATTTAATAATGTAATGTCCCCTTTTGGGAAAATCCCGGATCTTGCCCTACAATCACAAAATTAATTGAAATATGGAATGTAACATAGTTATCAACATAAATCCTGCAACCATGTTAAGATAATATTTGAAATATAATTAATAAGACCAATTATTTATGTTGTGAATACAATGCTTATTATTATGTTTGATAATATTGGTTATTTGTTAGTGTATTAATTGTCATCAATTTATTAATTGTCTGCTGGTTGGTACTCTCGGGTGGTTGTAAGTGTCAGTTGGTTGACGGTTGTGTTCCTCTCGGTAACCATCGAGTCCTTTAAATATGTTGTGTACTACCAAGGAAAGTAGTAGTGTATAGTTGGATGAATTGTAATCCTTGGCTGACCATCTTTGGTCTTCTCTATAATGAATTCATGAGCGAATAAAGATATATTTTACTCCTATATCTAGTATGCGCTGCCATCCGTATAATTATTCCATGTATGCAAATTACCAGGTATAGCAATAAACAATTTCTATTTAGGCTCAAGGATCCTAACAATTATTAGCACATCATAACAATAATTGTCTTATTCTATTTAATAATCATCCATGGTTCCATAACCATATATTTAGGGTTTGGAGAGGAAATCCACAAAGGGTGCTCAATTACTATTCAGACCAATTAAGCCCAAGAGCACATAGTGCCTAACCAAGACAACTTACCCCTCAGCCCATAAGCGGAATGAACATCCCGTAATGATTCCATCCCTTGGGGTGGACTGCTTAATTCAAGGGAACCCAGATCATAGAGAAAGATTATTCAGCCCAATTAAGCCCAAGAGCGTGCAGTCCCTGACCAAGACAACTTGCCCCTTGGCCCACAAGCGGCAAGAACATCTTGTGATGATTCCATCACTTGGGGTGGACTAATTAATTCAAGGGAACCTATGTCTACTCCTCTCCCTAATATATTTCCTTCCATTCTCGTATGATTGCTTATGGGAATAAATTAAAAAGCATAACAAGTTTATTAACATCTAGTAAGAAATAATAAAGGATCACAAGTGTATAAGATAAAATTCACCCACATTGCATATATTAAGCATGCATATTAAACATATACTCGTGAATACCACAACTGAACAAGAATGCTACTGCCTACAATCAATAGCAATTTCTAATCTGATCTATGTGCTTGATTGCTGTTATATTATGAATTGATCTGCTCTTTATGAGCACCGATGCTTATTCAATTCCTACCTTGACGCCTTGTCCCCATCGTGGTCTTTCCCATTTTATATCTTAATGTCTCCATAATAAGAGATGACCCTTGGGAAGTCACTACTCTTTCAAAAAGGATCATGCCTCTTCAAAACCAAACTTTCCTGATGCTTCTTCATAACCAATCAAAAGCATTGATAGTTGACTAGATTGCACCTCTTAATGCTCATTCCATCGCTGGTGTACATAGACTAATTATCACTGCTATAACATTGATCACTGTCTAATATATGGTTGTTTCTATTAATCGTTGTTCATCAAGTGATTACCTCTGATCATTGTCATGATGTCTGATCACTCATTCTTAGTATAGAAAATCGTGAAGTCTGAGAGATAAGACGATTTTCTAGGGCATTGATATCTTCCTCATGGCACGGACATGACAAATAATTTTTTATTTTTTGGTCTTTGATGTTTTAACTTTCTGTTTTTTTATTATTCTTATAAAGTACATCCCTTTCCTTTGTCTTCATAGGTATATCAGCAGAATTAGAGCACATATTCTTTTATTCACTCAATAAATCACAATAGATTGCACTCAAAAAGAGCAGAGAACTTAGTATATGTGCACTCCAACTTGTAACTCCTTTCCCACAAACAACATGGCAACAAGGAAGGGGGCATGAAGTTGTGAGATATAGAGCCTGAGCATACTAACTTGGAAGCTTGCCTAAGCATACTAACTTGGATGCTTCCACTTCCCCACAAATTGCATTCAAGGAGTCTGAAAAAGCCAACACATTTTTATTGCAATTTGACCTATGTTCCTACATCATCTAATGTCAACGATGATGATATATTGGTGATTTAGAGAATCCATTTGATGATTAAAAGTTTAAAACTAATTGTTGAACTTGATATTATTATTTTGATACTGAAATTGAAGTTTGAACGATGGATATTATATAATATTTATCATTTATGTTTTAAACATCCAGGTTTCCGTTGGTTTTGATGTTTACATGATGCTATGTGATTTGATCTTAATTCATGCTTTTAGGCTACACACACACACACACACACACCCTTTTGTATGCTAACAAACTATAATAAGAAACTTTTTAACTATTATGGGCAATTTTTTCTATATTTTGTGTCAATCTTCAAGCTTCTGTTATTACTTATTATTTCTTTTTGGGCCCCTCGTTTTATAACACCCTCTCTTCCCTCTTCTATTTATTGAACACTTGTCTACAATCTACCTTACATTCACTTCATCAAGCTGATGGATAATGAAGTATGATCCAAACCATCAATGCAAAAAACTCACACAATTACATCCATAAGCAATTCTTGATCATGGTGATGATCTATGTGAATACAATGTCTCATACATGACTAATCTACTTCCTAGTCTATTCTAAACAAGGAATAAATGAAATAATTAGAGAGAAAGGGAAACGTTCCATTAATACCATTATCCATTGATAAATAAGCAGTCTTCATATACTTGCTTTGTATAATAAAGAAAGTTGCAATTAATTATTCCCACTTTGTTCTTACTAACATAGAAAATGCCTCTCTAACTATTCAATGGCATTCAGCAGTATCTCTTAAAACCATCTCTCCTTAACATTAAAGTTATGTATGTGTTCATGGAAGGAGGGCAAATAGATAGACAAAAGATAGGGATTCTAAGAATCATGGGAAGGATTGGTAATTGTGTTCTATGAGTCATGGAGGTTCTTCATAGAGTGGGAAACATTGTCAACATCCTGCATGGAGACACGCATTCTTTTTGTTTGAACATTTTGCTACTCCAACATACCACTTTATAGATGTTACATGCGCCATTGGTCTCTCAACAAAACCCCTTATGCACCTCATCATGTCTTCCTTCAGTTGTCTTAACAAGTTTAAGTTATTGATAGGCAGTGGAAAAATAATCTCCGGTATGCTTTGGCACTGCAGACTTTAAACTCAGCTATCAAAAAAGCAAAAATCAGATCAATTCTCTTGTAAGACCAACTTTTGCAGTATAGTGGGTGCTACATAAAAACTAACAAAGGACAATTAAATCTGGGTCTTATAAATTTCACCCAAAGGGTTTTTTTTCAATCTTTCCGTCCACATGGTTGTGTCTAAACAATAAACTTCAGGTCTAACCTCAGGCCCTATGTACTCGTCAACTTGGGCCCCTCGAGCCCTTCATTTTAGGCCAACTTCTATTTATATTTCGTTTAAACGCACCATGTTTGTCATGTCCATCCATCACCTCCCCTACCTGACAATTATTTGCATATTGATGAAAATATATGGAAAATTATTGAGCAAAATACAATTATGATTCTCCATCGTTGATTTAAAATTAATACATCTCAAATTAAGCCTGTATCAAAATCATTGATAGATGCCGATAATTTATTTTTTTTAGGGTTTTCCCAAGAAAGCTTCTTTAAAATAGAGAACCAATTCTTGAGAGTGTCCACCAAATGTTTAAGGTGCCTGCTGCACAAGGATAAAATAATTTTGCGTAAATAAATGTTCCATAGAGCTGAAAGGAAGCCTTTCATTTTGTTGCACTGAGTACTTGAAAAGGGGCCTACTTGATTTCTTTCAACTAAGTTTGAAAGTATGTGATTTCAACTGATCCCGCAATTCTTTCAATGGCTCTGTGGTTTAATTAGTCGTACCGTTACATGAATGGCCGAAAACGATGTGGCCTGAGCATGCAATACAGTAAATACATAAAAGTACAACCCTAGTATCCGGAGCATTTTGTACTCATAACAGGATTTTGAAGCTTTCTGTTTTACCTCTTAGAAAGGTTCGTTAATGTTGATGAAAACGAGCAGTGGAATCTAGTTGCTTTTCCAGTTGAGAAGAAAGGGAATGCATGTAAGATTTTTACAGGAGTTTTATGGAAGTTTAAAGAAAAAAGGCACATAAGAGTACCTCCAAGATGTGATTACAAACAGTGGCAGCAATGCCCTTGGCCGCATGAGAGTGCTCCCCAGCAATAATTGTCAAATCGGTGATGATGGGCTTGGAGTTGAAGGTGAGCTCGGCAAGGGCATTTTTGTAAACGCCAACAATAATTTGCTCGTCTACCAATCTCCGCGGCCTCTCTCTCTTGGGATCATCCTCAAAATCATCATCCTCTTCCTCGTCCTCTTCTTCATCCTGTCTTACCTTCTCTCGGAGAATAACGGAGCGAAACCTCTCGAGAAGAGGACCTCCCCTCTGCACGTTGTTCTCCGCTGCTGCGGACGGTACACCTCGTCCACCACTGGTGCTCCTCTCCATTATTAACCTCTTGTCAATACTGTTATCAAGAGAAGAAAGGTGGTCGTACCTTTGACGCTCAATGGAACAAGAGGAGGAACCGGGGATTTGACCCAGCGATCTCTCCATCTGTAAAACTGCTGCTCGCTACGCCCATCAAGTTGAAGTTGATGTCCAGCTTGGGATATTTCCGTTCCCGTCTCTGTCCACCATTGCACAATTCATGCGATGTGCATGACGGAAGAAAGCTTCCGTCCCTGCGTGTTGGACGACAAGGGCAAGGGCAAAGGCACAGGCAAAATCAAGGGCAAGGTCGAGGGTAAGGGCAAGGGGAGAGACCTACCGCTATAATCTCCTCTAATACATGTCACTCCAACCTATTCAACACGTATTTCTACTGCCCTCCACGCTACCCATTTCTAACTGCCCTGCAACTCTACTATTGCTCTATGCTCCAAAAACGATTAATCAATCTCCTTTGCCCACCCTTTCCATTTTTCCGGAGCAACAAATATTGTTATGTTGAAATTTGCCTAGCTTCGCTGTTTTCCCCTTTACTTTCATCTTGATTTTACATATTTTTAATCTAAAACTAGATTCCTTTGTCTTAATTATGTATTATAATATTTCTAATACATACATATAATTTAATAGATTTATTTTTCATTTTCCTTTGTCTTAATTATGTATTATAATATTTTTAATATATACATATAATTTAATACATCTATTTTTCATTTTCCTTTGTCTTAATTGTGTATTATAATATTTCTAATACATACATATAATTTAATACATTTATTTTTTATTTTTTATTTTATTTTCTATATTTAAAGTCTTGATCGCATATCCAATCTTTAAGTTTAAATTTCAAATTAAATTTATTCTATTTTTGTCTATTTGTTTCCTATCTAGAACAAAGTAAACATGTTGTGTGTGAGTTATTGTTGTTATATACTTGTGTATAAAGATATTCAATTGTATTCATTCTAATCATTTGATTATTATTTATTAAGGCATTTGCATTTAAAAAAGAATGTGCTACAAATGTGTTAATTGGTGCATTGAAACAAATCTAGTTATGCATGACATCACTTTGGCACATGTACATATTTGAATATTATTGTTTTCAATCATTGGCATGACTATAAAGTTAGACATTTCCTAGGGGTTGACCTATGAGAACATAAACTGTACTCGTTTGGCAACCCTCTAAAGGCATTTATTATTATTATTGATTTAGGGCAAAACGAATAGACATAACTAAGTGAATTAAAGAGCAAGAGTGTAAATATCGAATCATTTTTGTGGGTTGCAAGATAAATTTGCACCTACAAAAAGGACCTAGACCTAAAGATCAAGCCCTCACAAAGTAGGTAGGCTATTCAAATTCCAAGCTAAAATGTAAACATGGATGATCATTTTTCAATCCCAAGACATCCAAAATTTAGTGTCATATCAATATTGTTCATCTTCCATTAGCATAAAGTTGAGCACTTTCATTATCATGTGCATTCTTTGTAATTTAACATTTAAATCAATATTTTAATGCTTTCAACTTTTAATTATTTAATATAGGTTAGTTTATATTTATGTCAAGATCTATACTATTTGTTTAGCCAAGATATAAAGTAGGGAAAGGTTATTTTCTTTTACAAATATACGGCTCACAAAATGCATAAAATATCATTCAAAATTCATTGTCAATGTTTATGTAAGTTTTTTATTGTGTATTGGTGCTCCTTTATTTTGGACTCGCTTTATCAATTATTCTTTATACAATGACACATGTAAAAGTGGTACGATATTTGCTAGGAGTTGGAACATAATCATAATTGTATGGCTTCTCATTTGTACTCAATCCTAGGAACTAGTTATGATCTTCAATTATCTATATTTCTTGCTTCAAATGTGTTATTTATGAAATGGCCCCAAAATTTAAGTGTTGGGCCAACTTTTTTATCTTTCACTTAGCCATTATGTGTCGACTTGAAGCTACAAATCATTTCATGTGTGAATTGGAGTTCTAATTAAGGGCTAACCACAATTCCCTTAAACATTTAGGAATGAGAATCTATGGGGTATTAAAGAGCATCTCTTGTACATATCAATGAGCACAAAAATATTCCTATGTGGCATCAACATATGTATTGGTATTTTAAGGCGAATCACATGATTGTATTGTTGTTTTTTTAATATTTGTATAAAGTCATTATATTGCTATCTTTAGGGGTTTAACTAAAAGGGAAACATATTTTCAAGAATTAGAAAAATCGCAACCACGTGATTGAGTTTTAATATAATAGATACCAAAATTCAAAATTGTTAGCATTATGGTAATTTTGGAGGAGATATAAAGAGCGGTCGCGAGTCGATGCATAAGTGGTTGTCATTGATGGCAACGTATTCAGTTATCATGATTGGAGTGACCGGTAAGATCTGTACATGATCAGTAAAGGGAAGATCAATAATGTATGTTGACTAGTGTTCAGGAAGAACAATATCAGACATAGAATGTGGTAGCGGTCAAGTTAAGAAAAGATTCAGGTGTTGCAATCGTAGATACATTTTGTATATGGTAAGTGGAATCCGGTATTCCAATCGCAATAGTTTATACCAAGTTTTGAATGAGAAGACAGTTTACCTATTTGGTCACCGATCAAAGTTTCATATTAATTTGGTTAAGAAGGTGGATGTAAGGCTAACATATTAGTTCTAAATATTGGTAATACATTTGAGGACGACATATTGGATGTTGTTGATGCTAATTTTGAGGAGGTTGGCTAATCTTTTGAGACGACTGTGGTGGAAAGTTCTAGGTCTTGTGTGACCTAATGACAGTTCTATATAAGGAACACTAAATCATTTGATTTAGGATTACGATTGTATTTTTCAGGTTGGGAGATCACGAATTGAAGGAGAAGAGATTAGTTCAACGTTAGGGAGAAAGGAGCAGAAAGGATCTGCTAGGCAATCAATGTCATTCTACAGATCAACTTATCTTTTTTTTCCCTAACAGTTGCAATAGGTTAAATCCCTTAACTGGGTGAACTTTAACAAATTCTTATTTGTAAATTCTTTAACAGGGTAACTTCTTTATTAAGGTTTGAAATCCTCTAGCGAGGTAGATCATAACTGATCTTATTGTACTCCTACCAATGTACTAATCCATCCTAATAGGGTGAACCCTTAGAAAGGGTATATGTATCTCCTAATATGGCAAACTCATTTACTACAGTAGTGGGCTTGTGGGTGTCATCCCCACTATGGTTTTTTCCATCTTACAAGGGTTTCCATGATAAAAACATATGTGTTATGTGTATTGAGCTTGTGGATGCTTGATATTGTTTACTTTTAAATAGATTGTATTATGTACACTCAATAACGAGGGTTAGTAGCACCGATTTGCAATGGGGAAATCAATCACTTACTAAGAACGAACCTACGAATGATAAAATGACAAGAAATCAAGGAGGAATACAAACAAATGCAAACCAACAAAGCTCGAATCTTCTATTCTCTCTCTCTCTCTCTACTCCTTTTGAAATGCTAAGTGTGTGGTGCTCAGTATTGGTATCGGCGGCATCTATGACTTGGGAGCGTCGAGAAAATGATATTGAATTTGATCACAAGAATGCTTTGAATGCCTCTAGCAAGAATCCTGCAAAGTAAGGGCACACGAAAGCTTGAAATCCTGGATCCTTCAAATACTTATGAAGGGTTGATTATATAGAATATGGAAATGATATGAATGGTGGAGATCAATCCCAAAGATTAGAGGATGAGTGGTTGAGATCAAAGGGAACTGGAGAAGCCATCAGTAAACTCCACCTCCTCAACTTGGAGAGAGGAGATAAAGTTTAGTTAATTGAACAACTGATTATGAGTTACCTTTTGAAATAAAGAGGTAATTTGGAGTTACCTTTTTGAACTGAAGAGGTAGGTGGAGTAATTCATGCAATCAGATATCTGATCAAGAGTTCTCTTTTTTGAACTAAAGAAAGGATTTAATTGAATATTTAATTCATTTTTTGTAATTAAAGTATTCAACATGTGAGATAATTGAATTATTTTTGGATTTAGAATTGAATTATTGAATAAAATAAAATTAATTTAATTAGAAGAAATTAATTAGTAAGTTTAAATATTTAAATTTAAACTTTAGGAAATTGAATTTAATTAATTAATGAAGATTAATCAATTAAGGTTAATTAATTAAATAAAATTAATTTTGGGGATACGATTAGATGGTTGGGGAATGAATTCAGAAGAAAATAAATGATTAATTAATGATTAAAAACCCATTAATTAATAGATAAAAAATTAGTGTTTATGTAAGGTCGCAAGTATGTCCATTTTAGGGTGTCTATATTTTCCCCTCTTTGATGCATTGTGGCTTATCGCATTGTGTCAAAGAATATTTTGTTTTGATCCTGCCTCGGCAATAGCAGGTGTATTTATGCCCCCTCAATAATTTTGAGTGAAGAGTCGCGACATGAGCATTAATTTGTTGATACTACAAAATGATTATCTCGGTATCTGATCATTTGCGAAAATACTTCAATATGCTCCTGATACCAGTTGTTTAATTTTTTGGGGCCCGGGATGATATAATAGGGGTCCTTTAGGAATTAGGGTTTCCTTGGATCACTTATAAATAGCTTGGAGGGTCTTTCATTTTTCACTTTGCACTCTTTGAGCTCTTGATCTTCTAGTGAGTTTTGGTTTAGTTTTGTCTGCTTTTTGAGTTCGTTTTGAGCTATGTCAAGCCTTAGGGTGTCATGCACATTTCAGATCAGGTTTGTACCTTCCGTCGGCCAGCTGGTGCAGGACTTGCGGTGAGTTGTCCATACCTTGTGCATTTATTACTTTTTTGGTCAACTATCTTTATGTTGTTTTTGTAAAAGTGTTGCAATTGACCACAGTTTTGCCGCAAATACAGTTTAGGTGTAGTAATTATGGACTGCTTGTCGTAATTGATAATTGTTTTTTAATTGTCGATGTTTAATATCGCAATTACGAATTGTGTGTCACATTTGCCGATTGCATGTCGCGATCGCTGTAAAAGTACCACAATTGCTTATTGTTTACCGCAATCGCTCTGTTAAGTTGCCTTCTTGGATGTTTTTGTACTTGTCTAATTTTTGCTTTATCCTGACACTGATGGGTGACTGTTCCATGTTCTTGCAATTTGTTGGGACTATTTTGTGGTGCTGGGAGTCAAGACCAGTAGGGTTAGTATACCAATTCCAGCTTTTTGAGGATGAGAGAGATGTCCTTAGGCAGATAGGCCTTTACTAGATTTCATATATGCTCGAGATCATGACTAATAGGGGCCTGATCTCTGCTTTACTAGAGAGATGGCATTCTGATACTTGTACCTTTCATTTGTCGACTGGTGAGTGCACTGCTACGCTAGAGGATGTTTATCGCATCCTGCATATTCCTATTTAGGGTGCTCTAGTTGAGTACTCATACATGGACCCCAAGCAAAAATAGTATGGTCTGAGTTGTCTAATTTTCCCCAGGATCAGCTAGGTATGTCTAATCCGTATGATATCTCATGGTCCAGGTTTGGCATGGGGTTGGATAGATTGTCTACCTTACTTGGTAATCTAATATGTGGGATCCTTTGTCTTGATCATCGCCAACATGGCTTTTCAATTGGTTTTGGAGTTGTTCTCTAGAGTATGGTAAGAGACCATACTGTTTTTGCTTGGGGTCCATGTATGCTCGCGCATATGTATTTTTACATGTTCTATGCGGCTTGCCTAGGGGGTAAGTCACTTGGTTGCAGTGCCACTCTTCTACAGATCTGGGCATGGGAGTATATTATTGTCTGTAGGCCATTATGAGCTCATGATCTTCCTCTGGGGAGACCTTATGTTTTCATGTATGATGGAGCCATTATTCAGTCCCATGTGGGGAATTTGATGTACTAGAGGCAACAGTTAGACATGATGCCTTATTTCATCTGGAGACCTTAGAGGGATTCTCTTATTTGGGATGGAGAGGATGCACACCTTCCATTTTGTCATCAGAGGAAATTCTTGATTCGTCGTGTTAGTCATCACATTCACATGATTGATTTTCACAACACTGACATGGTGTTGCGCTAGTTCGATGAGAGGCAGGATGTGACAGACTCTTATTGTTACTTTGCCCGATGGTCAAGGAATGTTACTCTCTAGGGTGTTGTAGTATCTCTTGATGCTGTGAGGACTGATTTCATGGGTCTGCTTCTTGTTGCTTGGACGTAGCGATCAGCCACTATTGATGTAGGTAGGAGTTCTAATTTTCCATGTTTGATGATATTTCTCTATTACGCTCTCTTTGTTGTAGATACTCTCTTGATTAGTCGCTTATGTTTTATCATCCATATGGTACTGATAATGAAGTTGTTTTTGTGTAGGCACTACCCCTCAGTTTGATGCATGGTGGTTGTAGGCTCGACATGTTTCTCTAACTGATGGTTCTCATCCTATTGTGGGTACCATCATGAGGAGGCATCGACAGAGACGGAGAGGAGGCAGGGATGGATGTAGGGGTGGTGGATAGGGTGGTGGTAGAGGTGGTGGGAGGGATGGTGGTCGGGATGGTGGACGGGGTGGTGATAGGGATAGTGGTAGAGGTGGTGGGAGGGATGGTAGTCGAGGAGATGGAGATGGAGATGATCCCAGGTCGGGTGGTGATGGTAGGAGAGTTAGGACTAGGAGTGGGCATGGGATTGGTAGGCGGGTTGGTTTGAGTGTTGTACTAGAGGAGGAGGAAACACCTCAGCTAGTTAGGAGAGTGCGACAGCGTACAGGAGTTGTCTTGGCATAGAGGGCCGAGGAGAGGGGTGAGATGAGGGTAGATGAGGAGATGGCGGATTTGGAGACTAAGGAGGTGGAGATTGAGGAGGTAGGGTCTAGCTCTTCCACTAGTAGCAACAGTACTGACAGTAGTACTAGAAGGAGTGAGAGTTGCGAGGATGACGCTTAGGTAGTGTGGGGCACTAGGGAGAAGTGATTGAGTGGGAGGGGAGAGGATGGTGATTTAGATGTGGCTATGGGTGGGATGGATCATGATCCGTCAGAGGTGGAGAGGTTGAACTAGGAGATAGAAGATTTGCAAGCTACACTGATAGCTTCAAAGACACAAGTTATTTCCTTAGAGAGTAGGGTCGCTGATGTGGAGAGTTGGGTTACAGCTGTAGAGGCTAGGGTTATAGCTGCATAGGAAAGGGAGAGAGAGGCTTGCGTAGATGTGAGAGCTTATTTGGATAGTGTTTAGGACTTGTCATTGAGGGATTCCCTTTATCAGATATGGAGATCAAGTTGTGAGGCCCAGAGGGAGATTGAGTATTGGCGATGACACTACGAGGAGGTTGTTCCGTCCACACAATGGGTGCCTGGTTATACTATTTCCCAGAGATCCAGTAGATTATAGAGGTCCCATAGTAGTGGTGTGGTACGAGATCCTTTACAGCAGTAGAGGTCAAGACCTGATATGCCACCCCCCTCCCCCCGTCCACCTAGTGGCGAGGGTGGGGGTAGCACTTGTTGATACTCTTTCTTGATTCATTGTGTATTTTGTTGTACCATTTTTTTATAGCGATGATGCACTGATATATTCTGATGTTGTATTGATGATTAGAATATCCCTAATATACTGATATTTATAAACATTTATGTTGATCACCTTCTTTTGTCAAACTTGTGACCATTCATTTGTACTCATATATTGAGATCTATATATGAGATGCAGCCTTATGATTCTATATGATGTGGAATTTTACTTTCTATATGTATGGTTTTATATGATGATGCTTTATGATGAAATGCACGTTATGCGATTCTATTATGCAGACTCTTAGACGTATGATTTACTTTCCTATGATACTGACATATGTATGCAAGATGGTGTTTTACGAATGCACTTTATATTATGATGTTTAGTGGATGCATTTGATTATTGATCACTATGTATGCACATGCTTTATTTTCTTCTTCTTTTTTATGCAAATAAATGAATGCAATCTACTATGCACAAAAAATCTAAGTAAATGCATGTGTTAGTTAGAAGAAAGTTAGTGGGAAGTTATCTCTGGAATCGATTGATAGATTGGACTAATAAATAGGATGGTGGACCCAAGTTGCTGCCGATTTTTCCAATTTTGTTCGTAATTGCACCTTGTTATAAAAAAGGAAGAGCATCCAATGTACCCAGATATTGCTCATCTAGATACCACTATGATCTTTGATAACCAGGAGGAGTAGAGAAAGTGAAAAGAAAGAGAACCAAATGCACTTAGATATTGACCATCTAGATACCGCTATGATCTCTGAATAATCCAAAATAAAAAACCAAGATAGAAAATCCAATGCACCCAAATATAGACCATCTGGATACCACTATGATTTCTATTGGTAGCAACAAGCAAATAATAGAAAAGGATTGTCCAATTCTTTTCCAGGGTTAAGCTTAGATCGTGGAACTGCATGGCTACCATATATGTGGTAGCACCTACCGCATTTATCCTTGATCATCACTGCCCAGGAATGGAATTGAAACATTCCACAAACAACAATCAAATAAAACAAGGTCATGATCCATCATAGCTACTCTCATCACTCAGTAGTATCCTTGTATTGGAGCTCTCAATTTTTGGCAAAATTTGGAGTCCTATAAAGTGATAAAACTCTAAAAAATAGAATCCTAAACTCTATGCCCAATAATTGATGATATGATGGAGTACATGAAATGGGATACAAAA
>MU228352.1:516251-531830 GCA_018584345.1 Thuja plicata | reverse complement strand
AGGAAAAACACAAATCAAAAGCCAAACACTGCATTGATGAAGTGGAACCAATAAGTATTCTCTATAAGGATGATACATCTAATACAACAAGGGATCATATATTAGTGCTAAATAATTCTGAAAATTGAATATTTTCAAATACTCTTGTTGATAAGGAAAAGGAATGATATGATATCATATTCAAGAGAATCAGAAGGTTGCATGATCAGAATCAGGTGTCCAACAGAGGAAAGGATCAAGGTTCACTTTTGGGGGGTTGGGGCCACCCAATTTTGTTTTGCATCATATTTATTAAGAATGCTCGGTCTTCTTCTCTAGAGATAACTAGGATCTCACTACGCTCACAGGGAGCATACGTCCCCAGAAAGAGCCTATTGGAGCTCTCAATTTTTGGCAAAATTTGGAGTCCTATAAAGTGATAAAACTCTAAAAAACAGAATCCTAAACTTTATGCCCAATAATTGGTGATATGATGGAGTACATGAAATGGAATACAAAACTATATTAATTTTAAATTAAAAGTTGATGGATTAAGGAAGGAAGCTCTGTAATAGGAACAATCAAAATTATGTAAGCGAAGGTTTCAAAAAATGCTAGAATTTCATCTTACTACAGAGATGATTCCGACAGAGGTTGAAGATGGTCAAATTTTAAAAATCTAAAAATGACCCAGTTCGGGAAATCAAATTTCCTATCTCCAACATAAATCTTAGCTTTTCACAATATGTTTTGGATTTTCGACCAAAGACAAATCTGAAAGTTAGGTAGTTATTTTTTAGTTAGTTTATTATTTTTTCAAAATAATTTGTAATAAGCGTTGTGTCTTTTCACCTTAAAGAGGTGTGAAAGCTACTCAAAACACACACACACACACACACACACACACACATATATATATATATCAAATGTAAAGATAATACAATATAATACAATTTCACATATTTGGATAGTTTTTAATCAACAAGTATAACATGGACCTGGATGTACTATTTTTTCAAAATCAATAAAGATAAGTCCTTTTTTCACATGTGTGATAGTTTCATTATCATTTTACAATTAGTCCCTTGGATAAACCAATAGAACTTCTTCAAAGTGATAGTTTGATGTGCATGCTTCCTGATTTGATTCATATTCTATATTTTCAATTGGTTTTCTCATTCTGCATGGTTAAATTTCATTGATTGAGGCCTTAGTCAATTGGTTTGTCATCTGAGAAGTATTACCCATTTGAAATATCTTTGAATTTGTTTTAGGTTGCATGTACATTCCATAACACCTTTGAAGTGATAATTTTTCTTGTAAAACTGTCTCTGAGGTTGAACATAAGATTGGAATGATCTTGACTCTGTTGCTCATGGTAGAATAAGGCACTGGTCTAATCATTATTTGGATTATAGTTATTCAGTTCATTGTTTATAGTTTTGTGCTATCTTATCTATCTATTCATTTCAAATTACATACACATTTACTAAACATTCTTTCAATTACTTAAAGTATTTCAGTTTACAGTTCACGATATATTGCTTTCTGTTAGATTTCTTTCAAGTTCCTTGTCATACTTGAGAGAGAAGGTTGAAGTGTTTCTTATCTGCTATAAAAAGCCTTGTAACTTGAAGTATAAGTCAAGGTATAGGCCTACCAGCCTTGGTTTTGCAGAGCCAGAATTGTAGAAGTTCCAACCTTGCCCTGGTTGTGACTTGTTAGTTGGCCAAATCACTCGGGTTTCCCAACATTGGATTGGCAAGTCCATAGGAAATCCAATCTGTCGATTTGAGCACCAACACCTTGAGTAGCATAAGAACATAATCATGAAAGATAGACTGGCAACCAACTGACATGGTTGACCTGGTCAACAGTTTACTATTCCTTGATTGCTTGATTTTGTGATGCTTGATTGTGTCTAGTTTCAAGAATAGATGACTCATATAAGACTGATTTGTGTGGTTTTGAGCATATTTGTCACTATGTAATACAATTGATTTGTTTGATTTGAAGATTGATTGATTGATTGATTTCATTTGAATATAGATTGGATTTGCTAATAAAGTTGAGTCATATGAGTCCATTGTTGATTGGTGAAGCTCATGGTTTTGACATTTGATTGATTGTTGATCATCTTTTGCTTGTTGATAACAAATTTGGTTTGATTGCTTGAGATTTTACAATATTCGATATTTTTTTTATGATGATTGATTTTTTCAGGACATTTTGCTCTTTTTAGGATTTTTTGATGACTTTTTAAGATTTTTAGAGATTTCTTCTAGACTTTTAGAGTTTCTCCCTAGTCTGGTGGACCAGCACAAACCATGGATAAGTGTGATTCTCAAAGGGGATTGTGCATCTAAATATAAGCTTGGATAGTCAATCTTGCATGTGGGGAGTACAAGCTTTGATCTTTTGGAGTTTATTTATGGCGAAGCAGGATTTGAACACTTGGCGCCTGTTTACTAGGTTTTCACCAAGGTACTTGCCCAATAGTGTATGTTTTCTAGGTTTTCACTCAGAGAGCAATGTTGTTTATCTTTCCTTTTATCTCTTTCTTTCTTATTATTATTATTTTTGCTGTCACCAAGGTGCCTGTTTGCCAAGTTTTCACCAAGGTAACCTTTAATATTTTTTGATTTTTTTGTATTTTCTAGATATGTAGATAAGTGCCTTTTCCCTTGAGACCTTGTGCATAGAACCTCTTGAGGTGCATGTTGTTGATATAACCTATGAGTTCATCTCCTTCTTGAGTCTCCAGTTGATATGCCCCACTGTTGCAAGATGTGACAATGACATAGGGTCCTAGCCAATTAGGCTCAAACTTTCCTGGTTTTACCCTTTCTGCTTGGTTCTTTTGATTCTCCATAAGTACAAGATCTCCGACCTCAAAGGTTCATGCTCTAAACTTCTTCTCATAGTTTCTCCTAAGGCGATTTTGATAGCCTTGTAAGTGATTGGGTGCATTTTGTCTTCTCTCATCCAATAGTTCTAGTTCATTGAGTCTTGCTACTCTGTAGTCTTCGTCTGAAATGATGTTCTTCAATGATATTCTCAGGGATGGGATTTCAACTTCAAGGGGTAGGACTACCTCTGATCCATATACTAGTGAGAATGGAGTTGCTCTTGTGGGGGTTCTCACACTTGTTCTGTATGCCCATAATGTGAGACTGAGTTGTAAATCCCAGTCTCACCCTGATTCACTGATTGTTTTCTTTAAGATCTTCAAGATGGTTTTGTTTGTGGCTTCAGCTTGACCATTCCCTTGGGGATAGTAGAACGAAGAGAAACCTTGTTTTATAAGGAACTATTTGCAAAATATCTTCAACATCTTTATTTTGAAATGGTGTATCGTGATCTGTGAGTATGGTTTGAGGGATTCCATATTGACAGATGATGTTGTTTAATATGAACATAGAGATTTGCTTACCAGTGATGTATGTAAGAGGAATGTCTTCCACCCATTTAGTAAAGTACTATGTTGCTATAATGATGTACTTGTGACCATTAGAAGAGGTTGGTTTAATATTACCCATTGGGAAAAATCCCCATTTAGACCCCTTAGTTTCCTTAGATTGGTTGGTGGTGGCATGTCAAGGACAGACTTGGCCTTTTTTGGGTCTACTTCAATGCCTCTATGTGATACAATGAATCCCAGAAGCTTTCCAACGGTAACCTTGAATGCACACTTCTTTGGATTTAGTCTAAACTTGTATTCCTGCATTCGACCAAATATTGGTCCCAACACTTGTAGGTCAGTCTCCCTGAGCATTGATTTGGCTAGTATGTCATTGACATAGTCTTCCATTTTTTTATGAATTAGACCATGGCCATTTCCCTTTGATAAGTTGCTCCTGCATTTTTAAGGCCAAATGAAATTATGTTCCAGTAGTAAGTGCCCCTGACACATGTGAATGTGGTCTTGTGTTGGTCCTCTGGTGCAATATTGATTTGGTTATATCCTAAGAAGCCATCCATGAGTGATAACATTTGGTGACCTACTGTTAGATCAACTATCATGTCAATGTTTGGTAGAGGAAAGTCATCCTTGAGACAAGCTTTGTTTAAATCTCTGAAATCTGTGCATATACAGATTTGACCATTATGTTTAGTTACTGGCACTAGATTGGATATCCAATCTGCATATGGAATTGGTCGTATGAATCCTGCATCTAGGAGTTTCTTTGGGTCTGCTTTGACAAGTAAAGTGATATGCAGATGCATCTTCCTCAATTTTTGCTTGGCATGTTTTACACTTGGTAACAATGGTAGATGATGTAACACTAGCTCCAGATCTAGACCTTGCATGTCTGAGTAGGACCATGCAAATTTGATTTGTATTTCCTTCAAGAAGCTAATGAACCTTTCTCTTTCCTCTCATGTAAGTGATTTTTCCAAATAGATATTTTTGGGGTTCTTTTCATCACCTATGTTGACTTCTTCTGTTTCCTCAGCTAGTAATGCTGACTTTTCCTCTATTAAGGGGAGGAGTTCCAACTTTCCATCTTTTGGCGCCTCAGAGAGGTTTTCACTAGAAGATACGTATTTTATTATTTTTTTATCATTTTTAGGTCAGAAAGCACATTGCGGTTTTCACTTACTAACTATTCTTTTTTTCTTTTTATTTTGCTTTTTTGACTGGAAAGAGGAACTTCCTCCCTAAAATAGGTTGATCTGTCAAGATCAATAGAGAAACCTGCTTTAAGGTCCCCTGATTGCATGCCTTCTCAGAGTCCCATGAAGTCTGCGATGGCTTCATCATTCTCAAAAATATCTATGTCAGGTTATCCCTGTTGATCCCATTTTATCAGTTCAGGGTGTACTAGGCAAAGGTCCTCATGGGGGGATGACTATGCTTGGGTAAACGAGACTACATTGATCATTTTGATGAACCAGGAATGTGATATGGATGCACCACTTAAGGAATTTTTATCGATATGTTTATCAATAAATAGTTGGTCTTCTATGGTCATTTGGTCAAACATATCTTCAAGGTGTATAGTACTGATAGACCGAGGGGAATATTCTGGGATGGTTGGTTCAAAATTATGGAGGGATATCCACTCATACTTGTGAGAATAATTTGCGCTAGAATGCTTATTAGATGTCTTACTTTCCTCGTCGTCCTAGATAGTTTGATTAAGGTTCAATTAAGAGAGAGATTTCCATTTCTGATGGCAATAACCGTTGGAGTATATTGTTGATTAGGGCATGTTCCAGATTTTGTACCCGGTGTAATTATGCAATTTTCTCTTGGTCTATGGGTATATCTTAGAGGATAGTAATGGTGTTGTTTTTTCCATAAACTAACCCTATTTTGTTTCTCTGGGTTAGCAGTAAAGACAGTTCCATCAAGCCTTGTTGTCTTGCCCCCAGACCAATTGTACCATCATATCCAAATTTCTATAGCATAGTGAAGCCATATCCATATTTTGACAAGGGTATATGTGCTTGAGGTCTTTCTTGTGGGTCTTGATACAACCAGGTGTTTATATCTAGATCGAAAGGGTTCTCTTCAGCTATGTCCCCCCATTTGACAAATGTGGTTGGTGGACATCAAAATAGAACTGGTTCCGAAGTTTCAGGTGTTATCACTGGTTGAGGCATACCATATGATCTATGAATGTGAGGCATGTTAGTGATGGTAAAAGCTTCCTCATAGCTATACTCACCACATCCTTTATCTGTAATTGCTATCTTCCCCACCTTTCTTGTTATGTCTTTGGGAGTAGAATCAGAGGCAGAAGGAATGTTTGCCTCCTGATTTTAAGGCACTTGATTATCTGTATTGCTTCTAGTGGTGTTGCAGTATTGGAATGGGTTTGGATCCCCTTCAATGATTATCATTGCCCCTTGGTATGGGAACTTGATGCACTGGTGATAAGTTGAGGGTAAAGCTTTCATCTCATGGATCCACGACCTTCCTAGTAACATGTTATATCCCAAATATAGGTCTAGGATTTGAAATGAGGTGTTCTTTATGACTGGGCCTATCCTAACTGGTAGTATGAGGATACCTTTTGATGATCTTTCCTCCTTGTCATATGCCCTAATATTTATTCTCTTTGTGACATCAGTGTTGGATTTAGAATATCCCAAGGTTTTTATTACTTTCAAAGTACACATGTTTAACCTGGCTCCACCATCAATGAGGACTTCGGATTGTGTGTTTGTGAACTTGGATAAGTATATGAAGGGGATCACTATGTAGAGGCTTATGTGGCAGCATTTCATGGTCAATAAAGGTATACTTTTTTAAAGCGATGTAATTTAGCATGGTTTTGATGTTCTCTGGAGTTATGTCTCATGGGAAAACTCCATTTTGAAGGGCTTGATCTAGAGGTTTCTTATGTTGTGGGGAAATGCATAAGAGGTTGAACATAGATATCTGAGTAGGTGTGCACTTTAGCTAATCCACTAGACTGGTTTGTGGATCGAAAGTTGTTGGAGGATTAGTCGGTGTAGCTGAAGTGGAAGGCACTCCTTGTAATACAACTTTAGAATGACACATGGTGATGGCGCACTTGGCATTTGGATCTCAGATAGCAATTGTAGCCACATGTCTATCTGAAGGAGTAATGCAATTGATAGTGTTATCAGCATTAGCATAGGTGTAATTCACTTGTTTAGACTATCCACCAGACCCTGAGGATTTCCCTTTGTTATGATCATGGAATGTATCATCGAAGATTGTGTTATCGGTTGTGTAACCACCCTAATTTGGTCTACTCTAAAAAGAGACCCTATTTTCCCTAAGTGTGATCATACCCCTAATTATGTCAAGAAAATTATTCAATTATTCACATAATTCATTAAAATTAATTTAATCTCCTAAAATTAAAGTTATTTCATCACTAACTCACATTAATTACCTTGGCCTATTTAAATCAAATCAAAACAATTAAATACTTGGCTAAAGTAATTAATTAAAAGGAATTAAATAAAGTTTATAATTACAACTCATCACTTGCACATGGAAGGTCAATCCATAAGCCAATGAAAATTCACTCACATGGATCACCAAAGATTCAATCTCCACCTCTCTTCACAAATCAATCTCAACCACTCATCTCTAATCAATCTCAACCACTCATCTCTCAAATTCTTCTATAAAAGGATTGAATTTTGAGCTCAATTGGTCACAATTCTTAGAATTTCAATTATAGTCTTATGCTGCTCTAATTTCTAGAAATCTAAATGCATTCTTAGTTTATAAATCTCACATAGATAATTACATAATCTTCTTTGGTTATCTAAAATGAACTTTGCATGACAATTTACTTGATTTTCTCATTGAATCTTCCATTCTAGGCTTGTATATGTCACTAATTTATGCATAATCTAAGGGAAATTATAGCATTTAATCACATTCTTCTTAGATAGGAAGAAATATATCAATTTTGATGGTTTCCTTATGCTTTTATTTCAATCTTCATAGTTTTAACCATTAATATAATAACATATTGAAGTGTTGTTTTACAGCTTGCAGGTTCAATATTCACACACACATTTTTGGCACCCACCGTGGGGCTGATCCCCAGATTTCATACCATTTTTTAGCTAATTAACCTTATTTTTGTTCTCTACTCTATGGTGCAGAATCACATTTAGAAGCAAAGGACCGCCTTTAGTTACAAAAGCTCGCATTCAGGAAAGAGGCTCGCATCCTGTAAATCCTACATCACATCCTACAGATTCTGAATCGTGTTTGGTAAAATCTTGCATCCTATAATTATTAAATCAAATTTAGTGAAAAGGATCACATTTAGGATCCTTAATTGCTCAGTAATTCTTTCATCACATCTGGGAAATTCAATCGCGTTTGGTTAGCTTTCTTGCATGTTTTGAAAATTTGATGACTAATCCGCTAACCTTGAATGTTTTTGGATGTGAAGAAGACTAATGAGTTATTGCAAGATGTTGCCAAAGACTTATTTGATCAAGAAGAGGGAGAAAAACTACTAACAAGTGGTTTTCTAGGTTGCCTCGTGAGATCAACTAAACTTCATTGCAAATTCTAAGAATTTAACACATTTTCTCCCATCTCCTAACTTGATGAGAGAAGTATGCACTTTTCCTTCTTGGAAAATCAGAACCTCAAACATCAAGTTAGAATTTGAATAGAATTTGGAGTAAATGAACCTTTAATTTTCTCAAAAGTGCTTGTTGTCAAATTCTTTAAATAGGCACTTAATTATCGGATTTCAATTCAATTCTTGGTCCAACTAGAGGATTATGCTCTTTTCCCAAGTTGTAAAATCATAAACTTCATACAAGGGACTAGGTTTTGAGTTCTATAATCTAAGGGAATAAACTTGCATGATGTGCTTCATAGGAAAAAATGACATGGATAGGAGAGTATGCTCTTCTTATTTATGAAGAATAAAAAATCTAGACTCCTAAGCCACCAATCCTCTTTCTTGCTTTCAAAAAATTAGAGGGCCTATCGGTTGAGGAAAAAATCTCCTGGGAATGACCCAAGTGAGGATAGGTGAACGCCAACCCTTCCGTCTCACTATAGTCAAAATGCTTCCTTGAAGGCCAAAGCCTCGGAAGATGTAATTAGTTTTTTCATTGGAATTTTGACATCATTCCTTGGACATGCTTAGATGTGTGTGGAGTGGAGTTGCTTTAATCTTTCTTGCGGGACTACACACATTTGATTACTCATAGGGTTATACGCCTTAATTTTGCATTGTGCAATTCTATGGGGGATGGTTGCGAATGGATTCCCAAACATAAAAAAACACTTTGTAGTCAAAACAACTCGGTTTATCTCTGAAAAGTGATAATCTTTGTGCAAGGCAAATAGTAATTTCCCCAAGATACTCATCATTTCGTGCCCTAACTTGAATTTGGAGTTGGATAATACAACATCATGACTAGAGCCATTGCGTGCTTGGTGATGGTCATATTTTGATTAGATGTGATTGTGTACCTGAGTTTATGAGAAAAGATTTTCATTCTATGCCTAGAAATTAGGGAATAGGTTTGTGTTTGGTCACCTAACAAACTTTATTGATGTGTCTAAAATGCAATTGAAAAGATAAATTCCCCAAATAAACAATATTGGACAATCACTGACATTCATATTATTCATAAACACTCTGGAAATCCTTAGACAGACTCTGGAGTCAGACAATTTTTCACGCACTGCGCGACAAAATTGCAAAAACTAGACATACCCATTAGAGGCTCGCATTTGGTTATTCCTAGCTTGTATTTAGTTGCACAAGCTCACATATGGGAAACAAGCTCTCATTTGGTCATTCCTGGCTCACATCTGGTAAAGAAGCTCGCATTTAGGAAGCCTAAGCTCGCATTTAGTAAGCACAAACTAGCATTTTGTGAATCTAAGCTCGCATATGGTGAGTCACATTTAGGACAGAGGGTACTTGCACATGTATCACACTCAAGAGCTCTGTAGTTTTGGATACCCTTTTTTCTCTTTAGTCTGGTCTTGTTGCTCTTGCTGGTCCACCGTTGTTTCTCAGTTTATTTGGAAGTCTACATTGCATGTCCTTTTGGATTCTCACAATTGGTCCCAAATCATGTTGTCTTTTCACTCAACAAATCTTCTTGATTCTCAACTCACTATCAAGGCATTCTAACCCTCTGATACTGGAGTCAATCACTCTAATCAATCACACATACCTTTTCACAACTTGGACACACCTATTTGGACAATTTGGAAATCCTTTTGACACAATTGGAACACTTTTGACAAAGTTGAGGCCCAAATTTCATGGTTAACACAAGACGTAAACAATACCTTGCTGACGATTTAGAGAAACCTCCAAGATTACTTAAGTTTCAACAAGTAGAGACATCTCGAAATCCCCTCTTTGATCAAGACTCACCCAAAATGGATACACCTCATCACGAATGGAGTGTTTCTTTTGATGAGTATAGCCAAGACCATGACAATATAGAAAGTCAAGAAGAGTGAAATCATGGTTGTCCTTTGTTTGGTTCCGACAACGACGAAGATGTATCAGAAGAAGAGTATAACAAACTCACAAAATAGGTGGTTTCAAAGAACCTTGGAAAAAATCATTGGAGAAGTTAAAGAAAAATACTTCCTACACTTAGCTTCTCTTGGAGTCAAACTTCCTAAAGACTGTGATGTTGAGAGATTGAAGGAACAAGAAGTACAAGCACTTATTTCCATACTCTCAAAGCAATCATACCAAATGCAAATGGAACTTGCAACACTCGAGCAAGAAAAGACTAAACCAATGAAGAAATACTCTTTGGAGCACATATGTATGTTTCCTTTTGACAAGAGCATAAACATGGTTTCATTCCCACCTAACACGGTGTGACCCAAATATGAAAAATACATGGGAAAAAGGATCCACATGACCATGTTAGAGAATTTTGTGCCCTAAGCATAGAATACATGTAAGAACCAACATACTTAATGAGGTTGTTTCCGAGAAGTCTAGGTGGAAATGATATGGAATGGCTCTCCAAACTCACACCAAGTGTGCAATCACTTGAGGAGCTGATTAAAATATTTTTCCAACATTACTCCTACAACATACAGCACAACGTTACCATGATGGGTCTTTGCAACACAAAACAATGAACGGGTGAATCCTTCACACACTTTGCAACGGTGGAGGAGAATCTTTGCAAGGTACTCGAAAGAAATACTTGAATATGAAAAGATGGAAATCTTTGTCAATAACTTAGTACCTGAGATGAACTATGCTCTACAAATGCAAGATTCTCCTAGTTTAGACAGAATGATCAAGAACATTATTTGTGTTGAAGATGTTATGGTCAAGAAAGGAGAAATCACACTCCAAAGTGACAATAAATCTAACAACTATAACAACAAACCTAAGTGGTGGAATAAGAACAAGAATGTTGTTAGTGATGGAGTGGTGGAAGCTTCAAATACAAACGCTAAACCAATTGTGCTTAATCTCACAAATAGCCTACAAGAAAGTAAAGAAGCTAAGTTAACAACCACAATACCAAGAGAAACGAATGACACTAATAAGGGTAAACTGTGGACATCTAGACCTCAAAGAACATTTACTCCATTGGGAGAACCTCTTGAAATAGTTTTGAAGACTCTCTTGGATAACAAAGTCCTCACTATACCTGAGTCAAAACCATAGGAAGCAGAAGTAAAACCAAGATGGTGGAATGATAATACCTATTGTGACTTTCATAATAATAAAGGACACAAGACTAATGATTGTGTTAAGCTCAAACATGTTATACAAGATCTCATTGAAGGAGGCAAAATCAAAGTGGAAGTACATACATCTAATGAAGATCACACATCATATAATAAACCATTTCCCAACTATGAAAAAGGAGAAGATTCTAAAGGAAAGGGAAATAAATTTAATTACACCTATTCTCATAATGATAATGTGATCAATATGTTGGACATAAAAAGTGAATCAATCAATGTGATCACTATCAAAGGTGTCAAAGACAAGTCGACATATTCGAACGTGGTAACTCAAAGCCAAGCACAAATCATGATTAAAGGGGTTAATTCCTCATATAAACAAGAAACCTCATCTAAAATACATGTTGTTACAATTCCTATACCAACAACGACAAGACAAACTATTTCTATACCATCTGCCAACTATAACTTGGTAGACCAATTGCAAAGGACCTCGACTTTAATTTATATATTTGAGTTATTAAAGATCTCTTCAGTGCATAGGGAAGTTCTTGAACAAGCCCTACATTCCAAAAATGTTCCAAAAGACATAGATGTGGACAAGTTCCCGGCAATGTTCAATCACATATCAGCTCCATATTACCTCTCCTTTTCAGAGGAAGATGACAAATATTTGACTCATCCCCGTAATCAACCCCTTCACATTAAAGTTCTGATCCATTAATCCCATGTAAAATGTGTATTGATAGATGGAGGTGCAGGCTTGAATATATGTACTCCCAATATGATCAATAAATTGGGTCTTTCAAAACAAACAATTGATTCAAGAAGATAATCATCGAGGCTTATGATGAAGAGGAAAGATCATCCAAAGGGCTAATTGTTTTACCAATAAGAATAGGACCAATTGAATGCGATGTGATTTGTCAAGTTCTCGATCTACCATTGGCCTATAACATATTACTAGGAAGACCTTGGATACATGAAATGCAAGAAGTGCCATCTACTTACCATCAATGCATCAAATTCCCACACAATGGGGTGGAAGTGACAATTCCTGCAGATTCAAGCTACACTTGCAACAATGTTAAAGAAGACAATATGAATCCTCACAATAAGGAAGTCCCAAAAGAATTTCCACCTGAAACCTCTAAAGATATGGTGATGAGAAACTTTGGAAAGACACTAAAATTTGAAGAAACAAGCATGGGGTAATACAAACTAGATATGACGCCATCATTGGTTGACATTCTCGTGTCTCCAAGATCCTATGGGAAACCCTCCCCATTTGTCACACTTGCTGCATCAAAAGGAAAAGAAATTCATAAACCAACTAGTATGGTTAGAGCCTCTACTTCTCAAGAGGATGAAAAAGAAGATAAAGCAGTCTTGGCTTGGCTCTATAAAGAGGAACAGAGAGAAAATAAAGTAAAGCATATTGAGATATCTCCCAAAAAGTATGGAAAAGGTTATGACCTTCTTAAACAAATGGGATACAAAGGGAAGGGACCTTTAGGAGATAAGGGAAAAGGACTCATTGAGCCTATACACATGGAATTCAGAGACACCAAAGACAAAATAGGGTTAGGTTTCAATAATAATTCAGAACACCCCACCTCAAGAGATGGTCCAATCTTTGATAAAGGAACTGATGAAGAAGAGGAAGAAGCATAACTTGTACCTTGTACATATGAAAGATTACTAAACCTTGGTACTAAGGATCCAAAATATCAAGGAGAAAGATATGTACCTACTTTTGTAGCACAACTAGAGCATCATGTTCCTTTGTTGTCACAAATGGATGTCCAAGAAGTAGAGGAAGAAGAAGACTCTCCAGAAGTCCAACAACTAAAAGAATCTCATGAAGAAATCCCTCAACAACAAGATGTACATCCTAACTAGGGGAAATTGGTGACAATTTCACATGTCCTAGATTTACCACACTCTGATCCACAAATGGCTAATAGGGTACACCAGGTAACTATTGCTAAGTTTTTAAACAAATCTGATGATGATATCACAGATTCACATGATTATGAATAGGATCACATATTTGATGCTACCATGGACATTGAGGTAGCTGAAATTCATAAATTTTCACCTCTATTGGAGAGAGGAGAAATTTCTAACACTTCCTATAACACTACTATTGTCACAAAATTGGATGAGATGGCAATATCTAGGATTATTGATGAAGACACTGGTGTCTTACTAGGTCTAGAATAACTTCAAAGGATACAAGATATGAGTTTAAATATGATAAGAGAAGAAAGAGAAAGCTCAACTAATGAGTCAGTAGAGTTAGGTATTCATACTACTAATAACAACCATAATAATGATGATATGTCTCGTGGGACAACTACATTTTGAAGGGCTTGATCTAGAGCTTCCTTATGCTGCGGGGAAATGTGGAAGAGGTCGAACATAGATATCTGGGTAGGTGTGCACTTTAGCTACTCCACTAGACTAGTTTGTGGATCAAAGGCTACTAGATTAGTTCGTGTAGCTGAAGTGAAAGGCACTCCTTGTAAGACAACTTTGGAATGACGCGTGGTCACAATGCACTTGGAATTTGGATCTTTGATAGTTATTGTAGCCACACGGCTATCTGAAGGAGTAATGCAATTGATAGTGTTATCAGCATTAGAATAGGTGTAATTCACTTGTTTAGACTGTCCACCAGACCTTGAGGATTTCCCTTTGTTATGATCATGGAATGTATCATTGAAGATTGTGTTATCGGTTGTGTAACCACCCTAATTTGGTCTACTCTAAACAGAGACCCTATTTTCCCTAAGTGTGTTCATACCCCTAATTATGTCAAGACAATTATTCAATTATTGGCATAATTCATTAAAATCAATTTAATCTCCTAAAATTAAAGTAATTTCACCACTAACTCACATTAATTACCTTGGCCTATTTAAGTCAAATCAAAACAATTAAATACTTGGCTAAAGTAATTAATTAAAAGGAATTAAATAAAGTTTCTAATTATAACTCGTCACTTGCACATGGAAGGTCAATCCATAAGCCAATGAGAGTTCACTCACATGGATCACCAAAGATTCAATCTCCACCTCTCTTCACAAATCAATCTCAACCACTCATCTCTCAAATTCTTCTATAAAAGGATTGAATTTTGAGATCAATTGGCCCCAATTCTTAGAATTTCAATTATACTCTTATGTTGATCTAATTTATAGAAATCTAAATGCATTCTTAGTTCATAAATCTCACATAGATAATTACATAATCTTCTTTGGTGCTTTAAAATGAACTTTGCATGACAATTTACTCATTTAATCATTGAATCTTCCATTCTAGGCTTGTATATGTCACTGATTTATGCATGATCTGAGGGAAATTATAGCATTTAATCACACTCTTCTTAGATAGGTAGCAATATGTCAATTTTTATGGTTTCCTTATGCCTTTCTTTAAATCTTCATAATTTTAACCATTAATAAAATGACATATTGAAGTGTTGTGTTGCAACTTGCAAGTATAATCTTCGCACACACATTTTGTATCCTTAGATTGGGCATTTGTGACATCGATAGCCCTTGTGTCGATCAAATATTTAATGACATTCTTCAATCGGTAGCACTTGGGTCTCTTGTGTCCTTTTACCCGATATTATTCACAAAAGTCGTCATCATTCCACCACTTTGGTTTCACAACACCATGTTTGTATTCTCTGATTTTGGGCAGAGTGATAGTATTGGTTTGAATTAACTTTTTCAAGGATAACTTTATCGACTCCCCTAATGGTGTGTAGTCTCATTTAGGAAACATAAACCTTTGTGGGCTTTGTGCATTGGGTTGGTTGTTGGACATAGTTGTTGCTTGCACAGTGGGTGTTTGATTTTGAGTGTTCACCATGGGTTTCTAATTTGTCATAGGTGCTCCATGTAGTGAAACCTTGGGTTGAGCATAGTTGACTATTTCTACGTCAATGACACTATCATTGGTGACATTCTTGTTCTTGTTCCACCATTTGGCTTTATCCATTGCATTTTTGTTCGTGTTTGCTTGTGCAGGGTCTACAAGGATACCTCTCTTGACCAGGTTTTTCTCATAGTGAACTCTCATTCAATGAGTTGATTGAAGTTTGGAGGGAGTTCCAATTCTATGGAAATGACATATCTGGGATTAGATTGTCAACGAACATGACTATGAGGTCTTGTTTGGGCACATCTTACATTATTCAGTTTGCAGTGTTCCTCCACTTTTGTAAGAATTTAACAAAGGACTCTCCATATCTTTGTTTAATGTCACAAAGGTCCTTGATACTGACCTTGCGTTTGATGTTATGATGGAAGTGAGCAATGAATTTTTCAGCCAATTATCCCCAAGACTAAATGCCATGGGGTAGGTGTGAGTGTTAGAAACACTGAGAGGGGGGGGGGGGGGAATCAGTGTTTGTCTATTAATTAATT
>MU228352.1:442949-459973 GCA_018584345.1 Thuja plicata | reverse complement strand
TACTCCACCCATCTCTCCAGTCCACATGGGTAACTTCACCCACCTCTCCAGTCCACATGGGTAACTTCACCCACCTCTTCAGTTCAAAAAGGTAACTCACAATTAGCTCTTCAGTCAACCAAAATCTGTCTCCTCTTTACCAATTGAAGAGGTGGAGTTTACTGATGGCTTCTCCAGTTCTCTTTGATCTCAATCGTTCATCTCCCTATCTCTGGGATTGATCTTGACCGTTCATTTCATCCCTAATTCCTATATAATAAACCCATCATAACCATTTGAAGGATCCAGGATTTCAAGCTCTCGTGTGCCATTACTATGTCATTTTGGTTCTAGCATTCAAGTCATCTTGTGATCACACACCCATTTCAATTAGTGAATTGTTGACACTTCTCAAGTCATAGACACTGCCACACCAATACTAAGCATCAAAAACAACATTTCAAAAGGAGTAGAGAGAAACAATAGAAGCTTCAAGTGCGTTGGGGTTTGTATTCATTTGTTTTCTTTTCATTGCTTGTACATTTTATTGGTTACGTTTCAAGTTATTCATTTTAGTAGTTCTTGTGTACTTGATTTCTATCATTGTAAAACCTTTGCTACTAACCCTTGCCTTTGGAAAGCTTGGGAATCATGAATCATGATTGAAGGAGGCGTACATTTTGGTGAACCTGACGTGAAACAAATAGCCCAAATATCTCTTGTAGATGACAAACAAAATTGATCAGCCACGACCGTACGGTTGCAAACCTAAAAATTTGGATTTTTTTCAATATCTGTGTTATTTCGTAGTTGTTGGTATTCTGCTACACTTGACAAAATTGTGCTGCAATCGACTGGTTTAATACTGTAATCGATTGTAGGTTTCTGCATTTCTTTTTTGTCACCTTTTGGGTGTCTGTCTTTTCTACATTTTACCGCAATTGACTGATCTAGACCGCAATTGATTGTGCATTACTGCAACTGAAAGTGTTTTGCCGCAATTGCTACTTGTTTGCCGCAATCACCTATTATTTATCACAATTTCCTGCAAAATTGCTCATCAGGGCCAAATTCTTTATCTTGCTATTTGAAAATTTGATACTTTCTATATTTTTCTGCAGGACGATGAGTTCCCACGAATAGGAAGGGTAAGTTGTTGGTGAGTATCATTCATTATTTCAAAGTTACACATACTCTCACTTTGCAAAAATCATTTTGATACTAGCTTGTTTAAACAAAGTAAATTAAAAGGAATTCACTTGTTGATTTGGGTTTAAAAAGAATAGTGTTTGTCAAACATCTCACATCTCACATTTCAGATTTGGACTTAAAATTGATGTGGGGACTAAAATTGAACAAGGCAAAAATTCTCTCAATTTGCTGCATTAAAATTGAACAAGAAATTGACACCTACTCTTTGGGGCTTAAAATTGAACACTTGTGCTTGTATGGTGGTGTAGCTTAGTTTACATTTCAAACTTTCAAAGCTTAATCGATTTACCTTGTGTCTTGAGTTTTGGGCGCACTTGCACAATCTATTAGATTAGACACCTTTATACTTTTTAGAAAGGCCTGTCTAGGGAATGCGCTTCTTTCTCAAAGAATGACCTTAAACTGGTAATCCTTCTGATCGGTATATAAACAAGGCACGAACCAAAGTTCTGTCTTATCTAGCCAAGCTCAGGCGAGGTGTTTTGATGATAGTCTAGATCGGATGAATATCCCTAAGGAGCCAGCGTGGTCAACTAGGCTCTTAAGTGAGCCACACACGTACAAACCGATTGGATAGATGCCACAAACCCTTACTACAACCTTGTTATTTAGAGGCCAACCCAATTTACCTCCGAACATGTACCTTATTAAGTGCAAGGGGTTGTAGAATTTCCCCCCAAGATTTCTAACATATGTGTCCCACAGTATTTGTGTAGTGAAAGAGATCTTCACTCCATGACAACAATACCTGGCAACGACAAAAACACGGGCACCTATGTCATGAACCTTTTGTGTCCTTGTAGTGTGATAATTGTTGTGTGAGCTAACATACATTCAAGCATTGAGCCTATAACATTGTATTCTGAAGCCATTGACCTAGATTAATCTGACTGTTCATTGTTGAGACATCGTGATAACCTTGCAACTTGAAAAAGTTGTAGAACATACACATTGTCAGTCTTCATTCTTCAAAACACGATGTCTGTTGTGCTTGTTCTTTGATCAGTTTTTGAAAAAATGCAAAACAAACATCCAACTGTCAAAATGAGTCAAACATGTTAAAGTCTAGGGTTGTCAACATCAACTATCTTGCAAATTAGAAGCCTCATTCAAAAATATCAAAATTGTCAGACGGTGATACTTATCCTCTAGTCTTTTTTGAGACTGTTTCCCTTTTACTGCAATTGCCCACATTTTTCCACAATTGACGGAAGTCTACCACAGTTAACTTGTTTATTGCAGCAATCTCCCTGTTTATTACAGCAATAGGTGATAAAGTACCACAATCGACCATTTACTTTATCGCAATCGGTGGAGTTGTACCGTAATTGACCAGAGATACATTATTCCTATTTTGACCTAAAAACCTTGAAAGAACTCTTCATTTGGTGTCCAAAACTAGTGTCTATCCCAAGAAAATGCAAAGAACATTGTGTGAATCTCTAAACATTAAAGATCATCCCTTCTCTGAAAAGCACGATTATTGTCTAAAATATTGTTAGTTTGAAAGCTCAGACTCAAAATATCTTGATCCCATCATATCGAACATCATCATTATCTCTATCAAGTGACTTTGCCCAAGGCAAAGGTTAAAAAATCTTATCTTTTACATCATCACCACTTGTAGATCAAGATAAATCAACATCTGACCTTAGAATTACCCTTGTCCAAAACATAACTCAAACTTCCTTAGAAAGGATATTCTTCTTTGTTTGCTTTATATCACTTGTTTTAGTTACAAAATTTGGACCACACTATGTCTCAAACACCTCATGAAGGGCCTTACACAAGGTCAAAGGCTAGAACACAACTTGATGAGTCATATATCAATAGATTCCCCACTTGGGAAATAGAGAGAGAATATGACCCTTTTATAAACACCAATTCTACTCTGTTCATTGAACAACCCCATGGGTCAGCTCTTTTCCAAAATGTCACAGAAGAGTAACTTGAGTATATAGAGCAAGATGCTTATTCCACACAAGTGGTTGACGCTATTGTAGAGAGGAATCCTGAATGCTTCTTAGCGATGCTGATAAAGAAGGGAGTCAAACTCCTCGCTGAATTCAGTGTATCGACCATATGGCCCAAAAACCCTCTCGCAGGTCAAAACACTACTCAGTCTCCTCAGATACTGCCTGTTGTCTCTCAAATCTTCCCACCATTGGTAATACCCACATTGCCACAGACGATACCCAGTCAAACCAATGGTACAAACCAAGCAAGCACATCTTCCACTCAAAGCATGACATGCTCGCAACTAAGTGCACCCATGGTCACTAGTATGCCTCCACCTTTGGTCTCAGGACCTAGACAATCAAGCTCTCATGCTATGCATTCCATACCACCAAACACCAACTATTCTGAAACTATGCCACTGCTGCAGTCAATTCATACTAGTCTTGGGATCAACACCTCATGCTCGCAGGGATCCATCTTTACAGGTACGACTTACAGTCAATGCCCACCCAAGCCTACACCATTGCCCATTCTGACATTAATCCAACCTCTACAATAGCAACCCTAGCTTTAGTTGCCATAATTCCAACCCCAGAAAAAACAACCCTAGCTTTAGTTTCCATCAGTCCAACCTCTGCAACAAAAAACCCAACTTCAGTTGCCACAATTACAACCCTAGCAACCCCAGCTTCAGTTGCCTCAAATCCAACCCCAGCAACAACAACCCCAGCTTCAGCTGCCTCAAATCCAACCCCAGCAAAAACAACCCTAGCTTTAGTTTCCTCCAATCCAACCCCAACAACAACAACCCTAGCTTTAGTTGCCTTAATTCCAACCTCAACAATAACAACCCTAGCTTTAACCCCAACCTCAGCAGCAACAATATCAACCCCAACAGTATCAACCCAAGTTTCAACCACAAAAACATTCCCAATCCCAACAAAAAATGCATCAAAACCCACCATGGGCTACTCATGTGCCCCCATTTAAAAATCACTCGATGGTAAATCAATATCAAGTCCCTAGGATGAAATCCTATGTTCCTACTCAAGGGACAAAGAGGCGTAGCCTCATACCCACTACATCATAGAGGAATGTCATCACACATCAACCTCAATATCAAACAGACATGTTAATGCAACAAATGCAAACCCTTCAAACCCAAATGATGGATATCCAAAATCAGGGGCAAAATAAATCCTACACTACAGAGGATTTATACCCATACTCCTTTGATTATTCTCTCCACATGTCTCCATTCCCAAATCACTTCTCGGTACCAAAATTTGACAAATATAGGGGTAATACCAACCCTATTGAACATATTTGAGAGTTTTTTGCTAGTTTCATCAAAGTCTCCCATGATGAAACATATTTAATGCGACTGTTCCCACAAAGCTTAGCCAGACCAGCAATGGAGTGGTTCTCACATTTACCTCATGGCATTCAGTCTTGGGGTGAACTGGCTAAAAAGTTCATAGCTCACTTCCATCATAACATCGAGCACAAGGCCAATATCAAGGAGCTTTGTGATATCAAACAAAAGGATGGAGAGTCTTTTGTGAAGTTCCTACAGAGATGGAGGAATACGGAAAACTACATAACGTATGCGGTGCCTAAACAAGACCTAATAGTCATGTTTGTTGACAATCTAATTCCAGACATGCCATTAGCAACGGAATTGCAGTTAGCTCTGAACTTCAAACAACTCATCGAATGAGGATTTTTTTGTGAGAAAAACTTAGTCAATCCTTGCAGATCCAACACAAACAAATACAAAAAAAAATGCAACAGACAAAGCTAAGTGGTGGAACAAAAACAAAAATGTCACCAATGATGGTGTCATTTATGTGAAGACAATCAACTATGTACAACCCAAGGTGTCACTGCAAGGCACACCCGTGGCCAACCAACAACCCACAGGTCCCACTCAACAAGTATACACCCAAAACCAACCTCCCCCTGTCTAAGCGGCCGCTGTATCACACAGTCAACAACAAACTTAACGAAAACCACTGTTTCAATTCTAGCAAAGAGATTTTACACCATTAGGAGAGCTGATAGAATCAACTTTGCGGAAGTTGATACAATCAAACACTATCACTCTCTTAGAAATTAGGGAATTTGAACAAGATGCAAACAAACTAAGGTGGTATAATGACAAAGACTTCTATGAGTTTCATCAGGTGAAAGGGCGCAAAATGCCTAACTGTTACCGATTGAAACACGCTATCCAAGATCTGATTGACACAGGGGCCATCAATGTGAAAAATACCCAAGAGGCACAATTGATCACACTATCTTCAATGATACCTTTCATGGTCACAACAAGGGAAAAACATCCGGGTCTAGTGGATAGACAAAACAAGTCAACTATACATATGCCAACAGTTATAATGTCATCAATTTCCTCAATCCTTCAGATAGCCATGTGGCTAGGATCACTATCAAAGACCAAGGTAACAAATGTGTTGTAACAATTTGTCATGCTAGATTTGTCTTGCAAGGAGTACCATCCTCATCTACTGTATCTACCAATCCTAATGCAAACTCAAATCCATAGCCAAGCATAGTGGATCAACTAAAGTGCACACTTGCCCAGATCTCCATGTTTGACCTATTGCGCATATCTCTGCAACATAAACTTCCACTTGACCAAGCCCTTCAGAATGTAGCTATCCCAAGGGACATAACACCCAAGAGCTTCCAAATGATGGTTAACCATATAACTACTAAAAAACATGCCACATTCATAGACCGTCATGTGCCACCGCATAAACCCCTTTATAATGATCCTTTGCACTTACTTGTCTAGGTCCACAAAAGCACTATCCATAGGGTCCTTGTTGATGGTGGAGCTGGGTTAAACATCTGTACTCTAAAGTTAATCAAGAAATTGGGCTATTTAGAATCAATCATTGATGTCACAAGGAGGATAACTATCAGAGCTTATGATGAAAAGGAAAATTCCTCTAAAGGTATTATCATTCTACCTGTCCGTATTGGTCCAGTGGTCAAGAACACCCCCTTCCAGATCCTAGATCTTGAGTTGGGATACGACATGTTACTAGGGAGACCATAGATACATAAAATGCAAGCCGTACCCTTGACATACCATCAATGCATCAAGTTCCCACACCAGGGAGAAGAAATAATCATAGAGGGAGATCCCCAACCTTTCCAATACTGTAACGCGGTCCAAATCAACACAGACAACCAAGTACCTTTAAACCAAGATGCAAGTATCCCCTCCTCTTCAGATTCAAATCCTAAGGATATCAAATGGAAAGCAGGCAAGATATCCATTACTGACAAGGGTTGTGGTGAGTACAGATATGAAGAGGCTTTCACCATCACGCACAAGCCTGAGAACTTATGGCATGCCACAACCTATTATTATAACAGAAACTCCACAACCTATTCTATTTAGATGTCCACCCACAACCTTTGTTAGATGGGGAGACATCGCAGAAGAAAATCCATTTGAACAAGATATCAGTACATGGTTATACCAAGACCCACAAGAGACAATCTGACAACCCCTACCCCTGTCGAACTATGGTAATGGTTATACAATGTTACAAAGATTCAGGTATGATGGTACAACTAGCCTGGGGGTAAGACAACAAGGCATAATGGAATTGTCTCTCCCACCAACCCAGAGAAACAAGAGAGGGTTAGGCTATGGGCAACAAAGAATCGGTCCTATAATCCAAGACATGCAAGTTGATCAGGAACAAATAGCAGAGATGCACTAGGGGCACAACACAGAACATATCTTCATAAGAAACATAATGGCACAGTTGTTGCCTGTCAAAGAGGGAACCACGCAAACCCGAATAGACCTCCACATAACAATCGACAATAATAAAAGAAGTGAGACATCTGACGAACGTTCTATCAAAACTGACTCCCATGAGTATGAGTGGAGATCCCTTCACGACTCTGAACTGTCGATCCTATATTATTCCCCTCGGTCAGCCACAACCTTAAACCTTGACAAATTGTTTGACCAACTATCCATTTCCGAACAACCCTGCATAGATAAGCATGTCATTTATCATTCCTTAGGTGGTGCATCCACATCACAGTCTAGTTTTTTAGCAACCATATCTATAGTCCCTTTCAATCAACTAGAGTCAAACAACCACGAAAGTATATGTCTTGTACACCCAGAGCTAATAGAGTGGGATCAACAAGGACCGCCTAATTTAGATGTCTTTGAGAATGATGAGGCTATTGCTGATTTCATGGGACTTAGGGAGGGTATGCCATCAGGAGACCACAAGGTAGGATTCTCCATTGATCTCGATAGAGCGGCATATTTTGGGGAGGCAGCTCCTCTTTCCAGTCCACAAAGGAAAAAAAGAACAAAAAAATGACAAACAGCTAAAAAAAGACGTATCTTCTAGTGAAAACCTCACTGAAGTGCTAGAAGATGGGAATAAGGAACTCCTCCCCTTAATAGAGGAAAATTTATCCTTATTAGCAGAGGACATAGGTGAAGTCAACTTGGGAGATGACAAGAACCCAAAGAACATATACTTGGAAAAATCACTCACCCTGGAGGAGAGAGAATAGTTCATCAGTTTCTTCAAGGAGAGGATGATCAACTTTGCATGGTCCTACTCAGATATGCCAGGATTAGATCCAAAACTTGTGTCACATCATCTCCCATTCCTACCCAATGCCAAACAAGTCAAACAAAAGCTAAGGAAGATGCATCCCCATGTTGCATTATTAGTGAAGGCAGAATTGAAGAAGCTCCTGGATGCTAAGTTCATAATACCTATACCATATGCAGACTGGATATCTAACTTGGTACTAGTTACAAAGCACAGTGGTCAGATATGGATTTGCACAGACTTCAGAGATCTCAACATAGCTTGTCTCAAGGATGATTTTCCTTTACCTAACATTGACATGATATTGGATCTAACCTTTGGACATCAAATTCTATCACTCATGGATGGCTTTTCAGGGTATAATCAGATAAGGATCACACTAGAAGACCAACATAAAACAACTTTCACATGTCCTTGGGGCACTTACTGTTGGAATGTCATGTCGTTTGGTCTCAAAAATGCTGGCACAACATATCAAAGGGATATGAAAACTATATTTCATGATGTCATCCACAAAACAATGAAAGACTATGTGGACGACATGCTAGCCAAGTCAATGCTTTGCAAGATTCATCTACAAGTATTTGGACCAATCTTTGACAGAATGTAGGAATACAAAGTCCATTTAAACCCAAATAAATTTGCATTAGGTGTCACAATAGGAAAGCTAGTGGGGTTCATAGTGTCACATAGAGGCATTGATGTAGACCTAGAGAAATTCAAAGAAATATTGGACATGCCTCCACCATCGAACCTGAGGCAACTTAGATGGTTACAAGGAAGGCTCCAATCAATCAAGCGCTTCATTGCTTAGCTAGCAAAAAAGTGCTACCCATTCCAACATCTACTGCACAAAGACATCAAATTCATATGGACAGAGCAATGCAAACAAGCATTCCAAATATTCAAGGACTACCTCCTCAAGTCTCCTATATTGGTGCCACCAGTCCAAGGTAGACCATTGCTTCTATATATCTCAGCAATGGAATTAGCATTAGGTGTACTCTTGGCACAACATGATGACACAGGTAAAGAAAGGGCCATCTACTATCTAAGAAGAACATTGGTAGGATATGAGCTCAACTATACGCCAATTGAAAAGTCATGCCTTGCACTTGTCTTCACTTCCCAGAAGCCGAGACATTATATATTGAGTCACCAAACAAAGTTGATCGCACATATTGATCCTGTAAAGTACCTCCTAAGCAAAGCAATGCTCATCGGATGACTTGCAAAGTGGGTAATGATCTTAAGTGAGTTTGACATTAAGTACATAGAGAGAAAGGCCATCAAAGGGCAAGTGATCGCGAACCAACTAGCAGAGGCACCTATTCAGGACCATCATCCTATTATTTCCAACTTTCCTGATGAATCTATTATGACACTACAACCAGTGATTGAGGTATGGAAACTATGCTTTGATGAGTCGTGCATGAACCATGGTGCAGGAGCAGGAATAGTTCTTGTCACTCCAGATAATGATACAATTCCAAAATCTTTCAGACTCAACTTCCCTGCATAAACAACATAGCAGAATATGAAGCACTGGTCATCAGTTTAAAGATAGCAATTCAATGGAGAATTAAGAACCTTAAGGTCTATGGAGATTCATAGTTGGTCATTAGCCAAGTCAACAATTATTATATGATAAAATATGAGAATCTCATACCATACAGAGAACAGATGGAAAGATTGCACACCAAGTTCCACTACATCTTCTTCGAGAAAGAACCACGAGCTCAGAACAAAGTTGTAGATGCAATGGCTACCATAGCATCACTGATCGATATGCCAGGAAATGAAACACGATTCCAGTTTCTAGTAGAACAACTCTTGGTGCCATCACATCAAGCATCCATCATAGAATCAACATGCATCCTTATTGGTCCTGAAACTCCATGGTACCAAGATGTATACAACTACCTCCAAAATAGTGTCTTACCTCCTAATTTGTCTAGAAACCAGAGAAATTCCCTCATCTGCCAAGCCTCTAGGTATACCATCCTCTCAACTACTTTATATAGACAAAGTCTAGACATAATGCTACTACGATGTCTCACTTCCACGGAATCCTAGAGAGCTTTGTACGAGGTACATGAAGGAATTTATGGAACCCACGAAGGTGGAAACAACTTAGCTAAGAAGGTCATCCGCATGGGATACTATTGGCCCACAACAGAGACAAATGCACACAAACATGTACAAAGGTGTAGACAGTGTCGGATTTATGGAGACCTCATCCATGCACCAGCCCAAGAACTAATTCCTATCACATCACCATTACCATTTTCTATGTGGGGATTTGACCTAGTGGGAAAAATTACACCTTCTTCAGCAAATGGACACAAATATATCATAGTAGTAATAGAGTAATTCACTAAGTGGGTGGAAGCAATTCCCCTCACTTACATTACTGGAAAGCAGATATCAATGTTCATACTTAACCACATCATCTGTCAATACGAGATTCCTCAAACCATCCTGACAGATCATGTTACACCTTTCCAAAACAAAGATGTCGAAGAGCTATGTGAACAATTCCATATCAAACAAGGGTTCTCTTCCTTTTATTATCCTTAAGGGAATGGCCAAGCTGAAGCTACAAACAAAACAATCTTGAAAATCATGAAGAAAACAATGAACAAATCAGGATGAGATTGGCATTTACAACTTAGTCCCGTATTATAGGCATATAGAGATAGGGTGAGAACACCTACAAGATCCACTCCTTTCTCCCTAGTGTATGGATCAGAGACAATATTACCCCTCAAAGTGGAAATCCCATCCCTAAGGATATCTTTGAAGAACCTGATTACATATGAAGACTACAGAGTGGCAAGGCTCAGTGAACTAGAGTTACTAGATGAAAGAAGACAACATGCCTTCAACCACTTACAAGGCTATCAAAACCACCTTAGAAGGAACTATCATAAGAAGGTGAGGTCATGAAAATTTGAGATAGGAGACCTTGTTCTCATGGAAAATCAAAAGAACCAAGCAGGGCGAGTCAAACCCAGAAAGTTCAAGCCTAACTGGCTAGGACCATATGTCATTGTCATCTCTACCCATAGTGGGGCATACATACTGGCGACACCAAAAGGAGATCAGATCCCTAGATACATCAACAACATGCACCTCAAGAGGTTCTACCCTTGAGGTCTCTATGGTTAAGACACCTATCTACATATCTAGAAAATACCAAAAAAATAAAAAAATACAAAATGTTACCTTGGTGAAAACTTGGCAATCAGGCGCCTTGGTGACAACAAAACAAAATAAAAAAAGTAAAGAAAAAAAAACCACTCTCTTAGTGAAAACCTGAAAAATAGGTGCTATTAAGTAGGTACCTTGGTGAAAACCTGACAAACAGGTGCTAAGTGTTCAAACTCCATCTTCACCATCAATGAACTCCAAAAGCTTGAGCACACTTCAAATGCAAGACTGACTACCAAAGCTATATCCAGAAGCACACTCCCCTTTGAGCACCAAGAACTTACCCATGGTTAATACTGGTCCACCAGACTAGGGGTTGATTTTAAATGTCCTGAAAAAATCTAAAAAAATTGGAAAACTCATTAAAAAAATCCTAAAAAGATCAAAATCATGAGAAAATCAAATCTTCATCAAAAACATTCAAAAATTGCAAAATCCCAAGCAATAAAACCAACTCGGTTATCAAGAGAGAAAAGGGTGATCATGCCCAGTCAATCAATAGTCACAATCATGAGCTTTGTGAATTAGCATTGGGGCTCATTTGACACAGCTTTATCAATCTATCAAATCTATCAGCAAGCAAACTGGTGACCAAGCCAATCTATCAATTGTCACAATCATGAGCTTTGCAAATTAGCATGGGGCCCATACGACACAACTTGATCAGATACCAAAAAGATCATAGTCAATCAATCAAACATATCAATCATCTTACATAGTGATGGATATGCAGAAAATAGACAGGTCAGTCTTATATGAATCATCTATTACTGAAACCAGACACACTCAAACAATCAAGCCAATCAAGCCTATCAAAAGAGTTGAGCCAATCAAGAGAATTCCAACTGTCTCAAGGTACCATCCAAAAATGTTGACTAGGTCAGTCAGTCAATCTGATGTTAGTCTATATTTTGCGGTTATGTTCTTACGCTACTCCAGGATCCACCATGTGAGGAGAGTAGCTATGATAGATCATGACTTATTTTCTTTGATTGCTGTTTGTTGAATGTTCACTTCGATTTTAGAGCCATGATGATTTAGGATAAATGCGGTAGGTGCTGTCACTTATCTGGTAGCCACACAGTTCTACGGTCTAAGCTTAACCCTAGGAAAGAATTGGACATTCCTCTTTTATTTTTCTTGTTTAGTTTATAGAATCAAGAGCTCGCAATGCTATCCAAATGGACTCTGGGTGCGTAGGAGTTCTATCTTGGTTTCTATGGTCTTTTTTTTTTTTTTCCATAAAGAGATCATGATGCTATCTAGCTAGACTCTAGGGGCATAGGATTTCTATCTTGTTTTCTTAGGTATTTTTATTTATAGAATCAAGAGCTCGCAGTGTTATCCAGATGGACTCTGGGTGCATAGGAGAACCAAGCAGAGCGAGTCAAACTCAGAAAGTTTGAGCCTAACTGGCTAGGACCATTTGTCATTGTCATCTCTACTCATAGTGGGGCATTCATACTGGTGACACCAGAAGGAGATCATCTCCTTGGATACATCAACAACATGCACCTCAAGGGGTTCTACCCTTGAGGTCTCTATGGTTAAGGCACCTATCTACATATCCAAAAAATACTAAAAAAATCAGAAAATACAAAAGTTACCTTGGTGAAAACCTGGCAATCATGTGCCTTGGTGACAACTAAAAAAATAAAAAATGTAAAGAAAACAAAATCATTCTCTCAGTGAAAACCTGACAAATAGGCGCTATTGAGTAGGTACCTTGGTGAAAACTTGGCAAACATGTGCCAAGTGTTCAATTCTAGCTTCACCATTAATGAACTCCCAAATCAAAAGCTTGAGCACACTTCAAATGCAAGACTGACTACCCAAGCTATATCCTAAAGCACATTCCCCTCCGAGCACCAAACACTTATCCATGGTTAGTACTGGTCCACCAGACTAGGGGGCAATTCTAAAATGCCCTGAAAAAAACCCTAAAAATCAGAAAACACATCAAAAATCCTAAAAATATCATAAATGTTATGAGAAAATCAATCTTCATAAAAAACATCAAAAATTTGCAAAAATCCTAAAAAATAAAACCAACTTGGTTATCAAGAGAGCAAAGGGCAATCACACCCAGTCAATAATGTCACAATCATGAGCTTTGTGAATCAACATGGGGCTCATCTGACACAACTTTATCAATCTATCAAAGCTATCAACAAGAAACTAGCAACCAAGCCAATCTATCAAATGTCACAATGATGAGTTTTGTGAACCAGCATTGGGCCCATCTAACATAGCTTGATCAAATGCCAATACGATCACAATCAATCAATCAATCAATAATCTTACACAGTGATGGATACACTTAAACTAGACATGTCAGTCTTATATGAGTAATCTATTACTGAAACTAGACACACTCAAGCAATCAAGCCAATCAAGCCTATCCAAAGAGTTGATCCAATCAAGAGAATCCAACTGCATCAAGGAACCATCCAAAAATGTTGACTCGGTCAGTCAGTCGGTCATATGTCAGTCTATATTTTGTAGTACTCTACTCTAGGATCCACCATGTGCAGAGAGTAGCTGGTGCAGGAGCACCCTCACAAAACTAAGAGTCTTTGATGCTCTCTTGGATCCTTTGACGATCCTAGTAGTCTTTAGGACACTCTAGAAATACAAGGTTATGATTGGACCCTACTTGTAAGACCTAGTCCCAAGTTTGGCATTGATAAGCCATTGGTCAACTATTGGTCAACAAGGCCCATAAAACCTTAGAATAGGACATTTCCTTAGGATTTAATGTTTTAAATTTTTGGATCCATGTTGGATCATTAGACTTAGGGGTGGACCAAGTTGGGTCACCTGGGATAGAAAAGTTGCTTAGCAACTTTGACAACATTTTGCTAAAAGTTGTAAATATCCCCCCAATGGTCATATGGTTTGAAAATCAGCTAGTAACCGATGGGGGAAGCCTTCATAAGCCCTACTAGGTGGGTGGAAGGGATGATGATGTAATTTTGCATTTCAAATCAATAAAATACTACCATTTCTCTACAAATTTTGAGAATAGTTACAGTGTATAGACTGGTACGGACATGAGAGCATGATATTCTAAAACCAAAAGTTTTTACTGTGAATCTAATTTCATTTTCAAGTGATTTCATGCTTTGATCAATTCTAGTTTGGAAGTTATCAAGGTTTTGGTCTAACTACCTGGATTGTAGGCCTAAAACCAGGGTTTCAATTTGTTTTGTGTATTCTAATCGATTCCACCATGGGAATCTAATGCCCCTTGGTGGAATTCAAGTTTTGTCTATGCAATTTAAGATTATGTAGGTTAGACGTGGTAACTTGTAGGGGGATGGATTTTTCATGATGCCCTAGGTGTACATCCTTATGTGTACACCTACCAATGACTGAGTACAGTCAGCATAACTATTTGTTGGGGATTCACCAAGACCTCAAAATTAGGATTTAGAGTCCTTATGAATTCCCTCACATGTTTGCATAATTGGTTTAGGAATTGGTTAAGAGGAAATAGCACTTGTAGTGCAATAGTAGACCTAATTAGGCTTAATAGCCTTGTCTAGATTAGGTGATTTCTCATTCCTCCTTCACTTTCACATCTTGGTGCTTGGATATGATCCCTAAATCCTCAAAGGGTATCTGAATCTCCAACTTGTTCAATACATTGTATGGAAGTATTTTGGTCTAGGATCAAAATCTCTCCTAGGAAGGGCTACAATCCTAGTTTGGGGTTTGTGAAGAAACTATGTTGTATGGGTTTCTTTTAGGTGAAAGAACCATTGGAACTAATTGGATAGAACCTAAATAGACCCCACCCATGGGCATGGTCACCAATGGTCCCTTAAGCCATTTTGGGGTTATTTCTAGAAGTTTGGGTCAAAGTGCTTGTGAAGCCATCCATGATAGAGGGTGTAATAGGACTGGTATAACCTAGTGATTAGGTTCCACTTTTAAGTTTTAGGTTGTGATAGCCTAACCAAGTCCTTTTCCCACACTTGTGATAAGTGTGAAACACTTTGGCTTTCGGTCAAGGAGTTTTGGGTGGTACATTGCCCCATTTTGGGTCACATTGAGGCTTCCATCTATCCACTTTGTATCAAGTGGTATCAGAGCTATGTCTACTCCTGAGGATGAGGATATTCCTTCAAGGGTCACAAACATTGAGTTGGAAAAGATGGTAAGATAACAAAGGTCAGCCGATGAAGCCTTGACAAGGAGGTTGCAAGAGTTAGAAAGCAAGGTAGAGAGGGGCAAAGTAGTTACTTTTAGTGATGAAGAAGGGAGTGAGTCAGAGAGTGAAAACCCTGATTAGGATGTGAACATTCCTATAGACCAGAGACCCCTCTTTGATGCCTTAAAGTCCATGGGGAGAAGAACCATGGAGGAAAAGTTGGATTTTCCAACTTTCAATGGGAAGATTAATGCAAACTTGACCTTGGATTGGATAGAGGCCCTAAAAAGTTTTTTTGAGTGTGAGGACATCCCTGAGAAGCAGAGGGTGAAAATAGAAAGATCCAAGTTGAAGGGGGCAACCCTAACTTGGTGGAACTTCATCCAAACAGAGAGGGTGAAGAATGGGAAGAGCATGATCTCTTCATGGAATAAAATGATTGCATTGGTCAAGGAGACCTATGTTCCTAAAGACTATGGGGTACAACTCCATAGAAAGAAGCAAATCCTAAAGCAAAAGGACATGAATGTGGGCTCATATACCAAGGAGTTCCTAAAGTTATGCATTAAGACAAATGTGGTAGAAGATGAAGAAGAAAAGTTGGCAAGGTATATGAATGGGCTTAAAATATCCATTCAAGAGGAACTCACCCTACATTGCCCTACCACAGTGAACAAGTGCTATCAAATGGCACTCAAAGTAGAAGACAAGTGGAAAAGAAAACAAGAATTTGGAAAAGGGAAAAGTAATGACAGTGGGAAGAACCTTAGAGGGAGAGGAACCTCTTGGAATAGAGGACAATACAATGGTAATAGCAGTAGGACCCCTGACCAAGGAGACAAAGAGAACAATGATACAAACTCTAGAGGTAACTAAAGAGGGAGAAGACCTTTCAATAGGGGAAGGAAAAACACTAAAAGAGGAAATGGACCATTGAGGTGCTACTATTTCAATCAATTGGGACACCATGCAGGAAAGTGCCCTGAGAAGAGGAACAATAACAATCAAGGGGAAAGGAGAGCACAACTCATTGAAGAGGACAAGCAAGAGGACAATGCAAGGGACTTAGAACCAGAGGAAGGACAATGTTTGATGATGAGGCAAGTCTTCCTTCAAGTTCCACAAAGCCAAGAACCTCCTCAAAGAAAGAACCTCTTTAGAACATAAATCAAGTGCAATGGGAAGGTATGCAACTTACTTATTGATTCTGGATAAACTGAGAATTTAGTGTCTTGTGAAATGGTTCAAAAGCTAAATATTCCTAAGAAGCCTCATCCTTTTTCCTATCTGGTTAACAAAGGGCCAACAAACTTTAGTAACATAACAAGTATGGATAGAATTTTCAATTACAGACTTTAAAGATAGAGTTCTTTGTGATGTTGTTGAAATGGATGCTTCACACATCCTTCTAGGTAGGCCTTGGAAATTTGATGTAGATGCCATACACCATTTTAGGAAGAACACCTACTCCATCACCAAGAATGGAAAAACCTTCACTATGAAGCCCCTGCCTGATAACAAATCTGAGAAAGAACCTACATTCATCATCATGGGTGAGAAAGAGATGTTGAAAGCACTCAAAGAACCAAAAACTGAAGCTTTTGTCCTAATCTCCAAGCCCAAGGATAATATAAGGTGCAGACACCCTAAAATGGATAGGCTTGCGACTTTACATTAAAAAAACTAATTTTCATCTATTAAGTAATGGTTTTTTAATCATTAATTAATCATCTATTTTCTTCTAAATTCATTCCCCAAATTATTTAATCAAATTCCCAAAATTAATTAAATAATTAATTTTATTTAATTAATTAGCTTTAATTGATTAATTATCATTAAATTAATTAATTAAACTCAATTTCCTATAGTTTAAATTCAAA